>OU611758.1:755341-962841 GCA_914767535.2 Dunaliella primolecta
TGTATGGACAGCGGAGTGCATATGCTCAAATTGGTGTGGGGTGGCCTACGGGTCACACTTTTGGCATCCACTAAGATTCAGTGGTTTTCTATGCTGCACATTGCAAGCATGCACTAATGTGCAGGTGCGGTCATGCTATCATCTATAGAGCTTTAGCGTTGTGATGCAGCAAACATTGGGTAACAATTTCATGAGCACACTGAGATACAGGCAGTGCTATGGCTGACCACAAAACTAGACATGCCTGCACAAGCATGCCATGCAGTGCTATGGCTGACCACAAAACTAGACATGCCTGCACAAGCACGCCATGCACAAGGCACAAGCATGCCTGCACAAGCATGCCATGCAGTGCTATGGCTGATTACAAAACTAGACATGCCTGCACAAGCATGCCACAGGGCTTGGGACAAGAGCACAAAAAAGGGTTCACCAGGAAGAGGTAGCAGGCTTCGGCCGTAAGCACCCTACGATGAAATCAACCTCTCCTTTCCTTAACTGTAACGGCCTTTCCCTGTGGGAGTCTTGTGCAAGAATGGGTATCACTGCTTCAAATGTGTTATAATGCAATGCCTCACTTCACTCTTGTGCAAATCAAATCAACACTGCAGACTGCTTCTTTTAACATTGGTACGTTCACTTCTGTGTCAATTTGAGCAAGACTGCTGGTCTGCTTTCATAAAACATGAGATGTCCGGATGACCAGGCGGTTATAATTTTGCGGCTAACTGGTGAGCACAGTAAAAAAACACCTCTTGCTTTGTCCCTCACAGGCATTGGAGGTCGTCCTCACAAGCATCGGAATTTCTGCAAGACATCGGCTCAATGCCATGTTCAGGCAGTCCAATTCAAACGTTTATAATAACTGTGCTGACCTTTTTGTGTGCTCACCTGTTCTGCAGTTCACAAAGAGAGGCTCTACTTTCTCACGGCCCACAGAGATCACCACAACTCCCGCACTGGCTGCCTTTGCTGCGGCAGGAAACAAGGGCAGGTCCTCAGGTGTGCTTACACAAACCATCGTGTGAGATCAGTGTGCGATGTAGGGTGATGTACAGTGATGGGATGCGTTTATAAGAAAAAGCTCTGGATTGCGCGATCACGAGGCATCGCTTTTGCTGATAGTGTACTGTGTTTCATTGATCCTGTATTTGCCTAGGTGCTATTTACAGTCAGAATTCCGCATAATGGAATCACACTTAAACAAGCAGCCAAGCAAGAAGCTCATCCGTAGGTTTGTGCAAGCAATTATATTAAAAGGGTGCGCCAGGATGATTACTCCTGGCCTGGGTCATATCCATTGCGTGCAAGGATGACGAGGATGAAACGAGACCCTCTGTCAAGCTGTCTGACTGCCAGCCAATCCAGAGTATACTACTGCGTGTATATATGTAAAATATATATACAGGGCCATGTACATGTCACTTCATACTTGCACATCTTGCAAAATCTTGCAGGGCGGTTCAAAGATCCAAAACTGGCAATGCCTTACCCTATGCGAGCGTCTCACGAGGGAGACTCCGCCAGGATGAGGAAGCTAGACTGATGCGCGCGTGGCCCCAAGATGCGTCACCACTAAAGTTTGTGAGCCTTGCAAGTCTGAGCAACCCTTGTGCTGTCGACCTGCCAACTCCCCTATTGCCTGCGGCTTTTGAGCGTGTGTGCATTTGGTGGCATGCCAGTGTGCCTTGGATGGCATACCAGTACTTCCTTGATGGTCTTCCCAAATGCACTTGGATGGCGTGCCGGTGCTCCCTTGACAGCCGCCCATGTACATTGAATGGTGTACCAGTGCTCCATTGATGGCATGCCCCTGTGCCATCAAAGGCCTGCCTGTGTGCAGGTCTTTGATGTTCTGGCAGTGTGGCTTAGATGCCTTGCGAGAAGTCAGCCATTTGCACCAGAGTCCATGGCTTTTCCTTGCAAAACTCTGGCAGGTTGCTCTTTGAGGCTGCGCTTGGGGAGTGCATGTACAGCTGCACAAATTAGCAAACTCCATTTTGCTTCAGCTCTGTGTGGCTCCTGCACATATTAGCAAACCCCACTTTTCCCAATCTGAGCTTGAGCTCTAAAGCTGTGTGGCTCCTGCACATATTGGCAAACCCCACTTTCTCAAAAGCTTGGGCTCTTGAGCTGTGTGGCTCCTGCACATATTAGCAAACCCACTTTTCTCATAAGCTTGGGCTCTGGAGCTCTTGAGCTGTGTGGCTCCTGCTGGAAAGATGGGCACAGCGGTCCCGCTACCTTCATTCTGGTGGTGCATTTGAAGGTCGCTTTGTTGGAGCTGGTTAGGTCAGCAGAAAACATCACTCTGCATCCTTTGATAACACAAGATTCAGGGCTGTTCAATCTTTATAACATCCCTCTCCGATTTTCAAGGTCTTGAGAGTAGCCACACTGTGATGCACCATAATCTCACAGTTGCACTGCGATGCATGGGTGCACTGTGATACTTGGATGCAATGTGATGCATGGGTGCACTGTGATGCCTGCCCCATGCACAGCTGCACTTTAATGTGCAGTGTGCGGTATAGCAGTTCTCACTGAATGGGGCTGAGAGGCACACAACTCCTGGTGCTCATGCGGGGTTTGTAGGAGGTGGATGACGCAGCAACTGGATTGCTACGGGCTTGCAATCCTGAATAAATGGGTAAGGGTATAGAAACGATTGCCATTAAAGGCAGAGATCTTGCAATCCTTAATATCCTTAATAAAGGAGAAAGGGAGCAGAAAGGGTTGCCATTATTGCATTGTAGCATGGAAGAGAGGGCTGAGATGAATCAAATTGCTCAAATGACTTGGAGGAGGTGCTCCAAAGGGAACAGAGCTATGTTTCATGGATGCAGTTGTTCTGAGTAATCCACGTCAAAGGTGTACAGGTGTACAGGAGCCCTTGCACACCATGTGTTTTGATGGAGGCATAATCAATCGTCCAATTGACTGAGGCATCGCCGAACTTCCAACTAGGGGTGTTGTTTGCCAGGCTTGCTCCCAGACAGCCACTTGAGACTGTTGCATTTGGGATTTGGGTGTACTTGCACCCCTCGTCTTTGTTTTCTCGGTAAGCTCAGCAAGCATAACTGAAGTGCAATGTCTGATTCCCGCTCAGAGCAATTTGCTTCAATCCAAGGGATAAAGTGCTAACTAGTCTCCAAAATGCACAGCACATCATGGCAAAAATGAGGGCCTGAATAGCATCATGCTTTGATGCACATTCAACATCCCATCCGCCCTCAGCCTTCAGAGTCCTCATTGTATTGGCTGTATGTACATATGTGCGAGGTTCCCTAGGTGCGCAGCTCTATATATCTTGACAGTTGCTCTCTTAAGCAATTGCGGTAGGGCCGCTGCGATGCATGGCCAGAAAGATGCCTATGGGGCTCGTCAGGCATTCCTATGCATGGTTGTTTCGGTCCATGGCCAGTGGTTGTGATGTGCCAGGCTTACGTCTTTTTTGAGCCAGTGTGTCTCCTTTTCTTTAATTGATGTAGGGAGAGTTGTCTCTGCCTACGTAGCTCTTCTTTTTGGTCAACAAGGTGCCTCGGAGGCTCATCAGTCGTTTCTATGGCATTCAGGGGGTTGACGTACTTCTCAGTGAGAAGAAAAAAGCATGCCCACGGAAAAAAGCAAGTTGCATTTGTGATACTGCCCCTTCACTCACAAGCCGCTTCTACTAGCAACACGGCATTGTAGACATCAAGAGGCTGCCGCTTTCCCTCGGCTTTGGCAGAGGAATGTGCTATCCATAGTGACAACAAAAAATTGCTCGTTTCACTGCGGTGCATAAACAAGTGGATGCATGAAATGCTCTGATGTACGCGAATGCTCTGGATCAGGGGTATGGGAGGTTTAACTTAGCATGTCGTTGCGCTGAAAGTGTCCTGAGAATAAGCTGGCATGACACCTTTTAATTGGGAGCCATAAAAGGGGCCTTGCTTGCATCATAATAACGTTTGTGCAAAGGTCACATACTCTTCTATTACATGCAAGGTGCTTGCAAGCCTTTTGTGTGTGTTTGTGTGTTTGTGTGTGTCATCGGGAGCAGATAATTTGAATCGATTGTGTATACTGTCGTACCAATGCTGACCCTCTCTGACTGCTTCCTGGTCCAGCTAAGTACCAGCTCTGCCTCACAGGTCTTTTTTTTTTAATGCACATTTATTGGTGTCCAACATAGCTTTTTTAACTTATACTTTAAGGCTGCCTGCCAGATCTTTTGTCAAAGCTTTCTATTATCAGCTTGCTAGCCGCGTTGTTTGTGCTCTCATTGGCTTCTTTTCCAAGTACAACAATGTTTTTCCGTTTGGTATCGATTGCAAGTAGTCTTCTGCAATTTTCATTGTGCTTCCTGGCTTAAGGTTTAAAACCATGAGCACATACCAAGGCTGCACCACTGGCAGGCATCAAAGGTTGTGATGGTTACAAATTGTAACTTGCAATGGGACGAGCTCTGCCTCAACACGGCTGATAACCCGCCAGACCCTCACTAGTTGTTTCCTGTCAGCTCCTAGCTTAGTTTAGGCTGATCCTGTGAGCCTTTTCAATAAGGCCCTAGCTAGCTTGCTAGTTAGGGAACCTTCTCCTAGCCATAAGAGTTCTGACTTCCATCAAATAGTGTCGGCAATATGGATCCTTCATTTGCACTGCGGCAAGGCTGCTTGACAGGAGTTGTGCTACTTCTTGCTCCTGCACTCGCTCCTGCGCTTTCTCTCATGCCGCAAAGTACCTGCTGCAAGCGCAGGTTGGTGGTCTGTTCAGAATTCGTTTGGCAAGGAGCCACCAAATTAGTATATTTGGCTAAGAAACCGGAATCAAAGAGCTAAATATATATACACCATTTTATAGGGTTACTCGTAGATGTGCAACAATTGTGCGGGCCTGACATTTTCACTGCCTACCTCCCCAAAAAGAGCTTCTCGATGCCATTGCAATCTTGCGACAGTTGGCAAGCTTTTTTCCTCATGCAGAAAGACAATCATGTAGGTGTGGCAATTCAGGATTGAGAATAATGGGAGAAAGGTGCATAACCTGATCTTCTGGTCACTCACGTCACGGTGCCTGCCTTGCTCAGTATTTGCCAAATTACACAAGAAGATTTTAGGTTTAGATTTATACGGGGGACCTTCAGCCAGACTGTTCGGCTGATCGGCCTGTGACTGGTTCTCGCCAGTCAACATAATGTCCATAAGCTCAGAAACAAACGAAAAAAGCTTGTTGTTGTGTTGCAAGCGGAAATCAGAAACATCCTGGACACTGGCTTGTTGTAAAATTGGTTGCTCCATTGAAAAATCAGAGAAACAGTTGAACAGGTAAGTGTACTTTCTTCTCAAAGCACAAACATCTGCGTCTCTGCACACCAAAAAATTACACAATAAAAGCTGTTTAAAAATATTAATGTATGGCGTCCATTGGCACTGTTAAAGGCCCTCGATTTCAAAGTGTGTGAGACATGAGGATGGGGAACAAAAGAAGCAGAAAAGCCTGATCAGGAAGTGCTCACGAACAGTGTGTGCCTCACGAAAGCAAAATTTTACGCCACATTTTAAATAATAAAACAAGCAGACCGCTCAAGAATCTCCCTCCATCATTTCTTCTGGGCACTGGGGCGTTCTACGGGCGACAGCAGTTTCTGCAAGTGCAAAACAGACAGTAGTTGTTTGTTGTCAGCAGAGCATCAAAGGAGGACTGCACCGGATGAAATGGAATAGCATAGCGCTTGAAAGAATCACTTGGTAAGGATGTAAATAAAAAAGATTCAAGGTCTCGCATGAATTTACTTTGAAGCCAACCTTTTTCCTTCCTTTTTGAAGATGCATGTCCTGTCCTTCGTTGCAGATTTTTCATGCAACCGCAATGCAAACACACCTCTTTGGACATGTTGGCATAGGCTTGATGCGTGTCGCCCCCTGCAGTGATTGCAACAACCAATTGAGGAGTGCTTAAGGTTGTGCAGCAAGCATTTTCAACACAGCACACGCATTAATAGAATAAAATTGCATTTACCCATAGCGCAGCAATTTCCAAAAAGGCAGAGCAAAAATGATATCAGGAAGCTTGGGGAAAGAAAGCAAGGGGGGCAGGAGCGAAGGAAAGAGGAAAGCCAGGGGAACAAGGAGTGCATTGGCCAGTATGTGAGGTGTAAGATCATAGCTTGCATGTCCTGTAGGCTTTAAATGTGGGAGACCTGTAAACACAATTTCCTAACCTTTAATACAAGGATCTTCTGATCCATCACAGCAACACTGCCGCACTGGCGGCCATTTTGCTTTTGATGAGATCTTTGCTAGCTTACTGATTAGGGACCCCTTCCTTTATGCACAGGGCCCTTTGGCTGTCGTGGACTTTTCTTTTCTTTTCTCACCTGTTGCCTCAGTCATACTGGAACGACGCTTTTCACCTCCAAAGATGCCACCTGTGTGTGTGTGTGTGTGTGTGCGCTGCTCGGGTTTGTAAGGCACACACTGTGCATATGTGCGCGTGTGTGCGTGTGTCTGTGTGTCTGTGCGTGTATGTGTGTGTTTGTGTAGAGAGATAGAGAGAGAGAGAGAGAGAGAGAGAGACGACTGTGCGCACCCGAAAGAGAAAAAGAACTTTGAGCCCACAGGATTTGATATTGTGCATGCCTTCAGACATAGAGCAGTGTGTGCAGTTGAACCCCTTGCATTTCTAACTAGCCGCTTGTCCCTACAAGATTATTTTTTTGAGGAGGTGTTCATGAACAGGAGGAGCAGCTGCAGCTGGATGTGCTTTTGAACAGAAGCAATTGCTTTTTTCAAGAATTTGCACCTTGCAATCTGCACATGCAGCCTGTACATGCAAACCTTTATTTTTAGCTTATGAATTTCATTCCAGTGGGAGCTGCAGGAGCAGCAGCAGCAGCAGGCAAGAGAACTTGGCTGCAGTTCAGGCGGACTGATCAAGAAGCAGCAGGCAGGAAGCTCAAAGGAAGGCCTTTGGATATAGGAGCAGTGAAAAAAGCAGCTGGAATTATGCAATATGAGTAGCAGCATTCTTGGAATCTTACCTAAATGCTCATACACTCAAATTATTGCGTAAACTAAATACAGGAAATACAAGATACACACCCATTCCACCGCACGGCCTGAATTATGGTGCAGGGTGTCCTTGCAGTTTCAATTAAAATCTTGTAAGCAATTCCAATTTCAATACATGAGCCCACGACATTGTTAGTAAGCTCGAGAAGACCAGTTCGCTTGCAGACAAATGGAATCGATCACTGCTCTCTTCTTTTCTCTCATGTTGCTTCACAAAGATATCTCAGGCTAAACCAGAGGGCTTTTTGGTCAGATTCTGCTTGCTGGAAATTTTGGGTCCTGTTTCATAGAGTAGGGTCTATCTTCTGGCACCACTTCTCCATCTTTTCATTTCTCCACCTTGTTTGTCTATTACAATCAGCAGCCCAGATCCAAACAGGAAAGGACTAAAAGAGAAAAGGATTATGCTTGTCGTTATGGCTGCAAGCAACAAGGTTTAGGTGTTTAGGGCTGTCCTAACCCTTGAATGTGAGTCTCTTGCATTTCCTTTTCAAAGGATCCTTCAAACTGGAAAATGATGGACTTCCTGACAATGCGAGGAAAAATGTGAGCCAGAAGCTCATATTGCCAAGCTTTTAAGTGGCCTATTTGGTCAGTAGCGTCTTCAGTGGCATAAAAGGCACTTTTCCTTCCCGTTCTTTATCAAAAGATACCCTGCACCTTGAACAAGTCGACTTCCTGGTTCTCAACATACTGATCTGCGTGATACTCAACATCACACGCACCGACGCTCTTCTGCTCGTTGGATGTGAGCTCGTCATAAGGCTTCCCGTATCGTTCTTGAGCAATCTCATTCTTCTTTTGCTGCAAAAAGGGAACAAGCAAGATAGCAGTGACGTATTGGAGGGGCATTGTCCATTTTTTTAAAGGCCACAACACTTTCCCTCAATAAGAGGCTGCCTGTGAAAACACCAAATGTTTTAAACAAGTTGCAAAACGCCAATGGAAGACTCTGTCTTTGAAATTCTCTGAAACAAGCTTATGATTATGCCACACCAACCATGTCCATGTGCTCGTGCTCGGTCGACATCTTGTGGCTTTGCGTGGTCTCTGGATGAGAGTGCTTGCAGCTTGGAAAGAGGGAAGGAGAGAGCAGGAATGGGTGAATGACTCCATCAATTACATTCATCAATTACATTCATCAATTACATTCATCAATTGTCTGCGCAGTGCGTGCTTATTACTCCTGCGATTCGTGGCTTACCTTTTCAGTTAAATACAGGTACTTAAAAACAATGTATTCACATGATGAGAACGCAGTTTTTTTGGTGTGAGTCATCGATGCTCAAAGTTAAGATCGACCAACCTGAAATACATTCATTTTAGACGTGATTGACATGTTACCTGAACTTGTGGGTTCGCGCTACAGGGGTTTGTCCCAGCAGTTCTATTGCAAAAGGTGATGGATGGTCATTTCAGCTTCTTCCTTTCGCTCTTGATTCATTAGCATAATTACATCTTTTCACTGGCCGCACAACTTCTGTTCCTCTTCATTAGCGTTTCATTTGTGCTGGACAACATTGGGGGGCAATCCAATTTGACCTAAGCCCAATCAACGCAGAAGATGCATGTCGCCACGGCTAGCCCACCCTTTCCCAAGGCAAAAGTGGCCATTTCCTGCTATCTAGCATATCTCAGCACCCATTGCACCATTCCGGGACCTGAAAAATGCATTGGATAGCTGAATTTTTTTCTCTACAAAGTGGTGTAACTATCATGCAGGGAGGTACAGTGTGTGGCCGGCAGAAAAATTGCTGCGTTACCCAGATAAAAGCACACCGTTCCTCACACAGGCCTAGGCCACCGTTTGGCCGTTTGCCTCATTTTTGTTTCAGTAGATGCGTCATGCTGGGCAGCCCGCAGGGGTGTGCTCAGGTCACCAAGGGACGCAGCGGTTGCAAAGCGGTGTCACTTCCACTGCATCGGTTTGCATACCTGTCCCAAGGGGTACCCCCACCAGCACGCTCCCCCAGACCCCCCTCGCGAAACCTGACATTGCAACATGGTTGAAAGAAATGAGAGCAGCTTATTTCCAGGAGTGCTGGTCATTTGGTGCAAGTTTGAAATTCCACCTTTTTCTGCCAGAATGGGTGCATAACAGCCTCTAAGCCACAAAGAGCACCTCCACATGCCTAATTTTCTGCATTGCTCATTAATTGGGACCTAAAATCATTTTTGTATGGTCAGAGCATGTACAGAGGTCAATGTAGGTGATGTCGGGCCTGGGAGGGAGACTCACGGCACGAAAGAAAAGAAAAGTCTACGCCAGCCAGAAGGCCGCGTGTAATAGGAATTCTTTCGAAAGGTTCCCTGACTAGCAAGCTAGCAAGGGTCTCACCAAAGGGCCCTCAAACCTAAACTAGACACAGCTAGCCTAGGAGAAAGCCAGAAACAGAGCTAATGAGGATCTGGAGGGTTGTCTGCCATGCTCCTGGACACCCGGACTCTCCTTCTCCTGCTCTCCACCGCCACGCGCCCAGCAACCCCCCCCCCCCCGGAAGTTCCATGAAAGTGAAGTGCATGCCTGGTGTTAATCTTTGAATATCATGGCAAATCAATTTGGATGCTAATGATTTGGCCTTTTGCCTGGTTTCAGCTTGTTGTCTGCAAACTTGCAAATAGTCAGTGTAAAGGTGTGAGGGCCCATAACAGCGAATACGACTTTGGTGCCAGGGTTTATTTTTTTACCACAAATACCAATACAGTTTACCCAAGAGGGGGTGGGGTATACTTCATCATCTATGGCTGTAACCTTTTTTCAAAAATGTTCCTTGCCTCATCACCCATTACACAACAGGGGGCTTGTTTGCTCTCTTCTGCTCAGTTAAGTAAGCCAACAAGCTAGTTACCACTGCCTAGTGGCACTAGGCGTGCTATTGAAAATAAAATGCTTTCACGACCAGGTTCTGGAGCCGGGTGCTTCCAGTTACCCTTCAGGTCCCATTAACACTGCAGCTTTGTAATGTTGTAGTGGAGGCTCTTCTGAGCCTTTGTGTCTCCTTTTGCTAATTTCATAGGGAGAGTTTCCTGCCTCCATAGCCTTTCTTTCTTCCAGGAGCTGCTGATTTCTTTGTTGGCAAATTGAGAGAATGGGTTGTGAGCTTTCGTATTGACAGTGGTCATTACTAAACACTGTGTTCAGGGATATTGGGCAGAATGACATGGTTTAGCCCCAGCCAACTAGCGTGAAAGCAATAAGAGGTACAAACAGAGCCAAGGTTGTGCCTCTTGTGCATGTGTTTTTAAGCTTGTTTGTCAGGTTGGTAGGGTAGTGAGTTGGAGCAGTATGGGAGTGATGTAGGTCACCATTACGTCTGTGTGAAACCTTCAATGGAAGCCAGTAGACACTGTGGAAGAATCCCTGGCACCGGGATGCACAATCATGCAATCATTCAATCAACATGATGTTGGTGGTGTCCATGATTGCTGTAGTGTGCGCAGGCATCAGCCCCCTCATTGAAGTGATACAACAGTTGGGATGGCCTAGGTGAGTTCTGCATGAAGGTGGGTCATCATGCGCATTGGATTAAGGGTCTGTTTAGAAATCTGAGAGACGTTAGCTGCCATGCTATCCAAAAATTGACAAACATTATTAACACCAGACATGCTCTTCGTTTTCAAGGGGCTTCTCAGGGGGAGTTTGCTGGGTGCGCGGCGGTGGAGAATGGGAGAAGGAGAGTCCGGACGCCCAGAAGCATGGCGGACAACCCTCCAGATCCCCATTAACTCTGTTTCTGGCTGTCACCTAGCCTAGCTGTGTCTAGTGTAGCTTTGAGGGCCCTTTGGTGAGGCCCCTGCTAGCCTGCTAGTTAGGGAACCTTCCCTTGCACGCGGCTGCAGGCCTGCGTAGACTTTTCTTTTCTTTTTCTGAGAGATGCAGGATCCTCAGAGACTTTGTCGGTGTACCTTGTTGGAGTGCCACAAGTGTTCCTGTTAGTACTGCTTTGGTTATTTGTGGTCCAAAAAGAAAAGAAAAGAAAAAACTACGCAAGCCAGGTCCGGCTGCGTGTATAAAGGTAGGGTCCCCTAACTAGCAAGCTGGCTAGGGCCTCACCAAAGAGGCTCACAGGCCCAGTTTGAACTAAGCAAGGAGCCAACGGGAGACACTAATTAGGTCTGACAGGTTGTCAGCCATGCGCCTGCAGGTGTGGACTCTCCTCCTCCTGCTCTGCACTGCCTCACCCACAGTGACTCCCCTATCCGAAGGACCCACTGTTCTCTCGCGTGTAAGCGGTAATGGTTATAAGGGGGAATTGTCTGGAAATTTCTCCAGGTGTTCAATTTCAGGCATTGGTTGGTGTGCAGTAACATAATGGAATTTGGAGGGTGCAGGGTAGCCAGTGAGCTTCTGGTATGGCCTGAGGAGTTAAAACTATTCCTCATTGGCCAGAGTCTAGTGCATCTCTGACAGATAGATCAAGACAACAATGAGTTGCAGGGGGTAAGAAACTTGGGCAGAGTAAGGTATGGTATTGAACCAACGTTGGGGTGTCTGGAATTGGATGTTTCCGGCAGAGAAATAGACAAGCACCTTCACAAGATCTGGGTAGTGGTTAAACCAACGCATGCATGTGTTGCAGTTGAAGCCTCTCAAGTGAGGCAAAAGCATGAAGGTGGCAATTGGCTTGATGGTTTGGAGGGAGGAGTGCACATCGTGGTGAAGGACTCCTTCAACTCGGAGTTGGAACATGATTCCATGTTTAAGAGGAGGATAGCCACAGTTGCGCACAGAGAGGGCATCGGTGCACGCCCCAAAGACTCGGCTGTGGCAGTAGCAGCTATTTGAGTGTGGGGAGGTATGACCGGTGCAGTAGTATTAATGGCCTTCCTGCTGCTGGAAAATTACTTCTGTTGGGCCTTCTGATGCGATAGTAGGCCCAGAGTTTCGATTGCTGTATTTTGGACGGACGGCTAGTGTGCATGTTTGTCATTTTGGCTGCTTTCTAGCTTCAAGCAGGGCTACGAGCCTTTCTGTAGTGAGCATGGCCACACATTTGCCATTTGTGTTTAAGATACAGGCAGATTCAGAGTGTGCACTTTCAAAAGGAAACTTGAGGCACTTCTACAGGTACGTTCATCTCATATGAGACAGGTCGGGTTGCTGATTTTCCTCCATGAGGCTCTCATGACCTGAGGTTACAACTCTAATGATACTGTCACATTGCCAGGTTTACATGATACCCGTCTGGGGGTTCGGTAAATTTTGACATTTTTGCAAATGGCGCAAAGAGTTGTTGAGAGTAAGAGGACCAGGGAGGCGTGTGTGTCCCTAAGGCACACCTCCTTACCCAATACTTCAGTGCCAAATTTCAAACGGCTCACATGGTTTGCACAACAAGAACATCAATGCCATTATTTTGGAGTTGTGTAATCTACGACTAATATGAACTTGTGAACTGCATGTCCCTTTTGAAGGAAATCCTATCCGGCAACCTTTTTGTATCCTCAGCGTTTCAGATTCAGTTATTGTCCACCGTCTAATGCACCAGGAGTTTCCAGTTTCATGAATGTGTTATAAAGTACCTTCAGTTGCCATGAATAAGAACCTTTTGACTTTGAACCACTCTCATTCAATTAGAGGATTTTGCGGCTGCACAAAGTTGATTGAGATATGCACCACAGACTAAAACAACGCATGAGGATCAGCACAAAAACCGTCCCCTCTTCAGTCATATTGATCAAGCTTACTTCAAAGCAAAAATTTTAAGGAAGGCAAAAAAAGAAAGGAGACCAACCTAAGCAAGGCATGCACATATCTGCATGACAATTAAAAAGCCCTGTTACTCCATTTTGCTGGGCGTTTTAAATGCATGCAGGACATATCTTAAAGAATCATAAGCTTGCAGGTTGTACAGTCATAATCAAACTTATTCATTCCAGAGAAAGAACAAAAGGAAAAAACACGAGCGTGGCGTTGGATGCAAGCCATCGTAGCTTTTAAAAAATGCTGCCGATCCTGTTTTACCACAGTCGATTGAATCTCACAAGAGCTCCATGCTTTAACTTCCTATGATGCTGAAGGGTAACATGCATGGAATAACATCTTGTAGAGGACCTGTGCTCGTGCTTTCCTGTGCACAAAAGATCTCAAAACGACGCGGACCTGTGCTCATGCTTTCCTGTGCACACAAGGTCTTTAACCGACGCGAACCTGTGCTCATGCTTTCCTGTGCGGAAGGTCTCAAACCAACGCGGCCTGTGCTCATGCTTTCCTGTGCACAAGAGGTCTCAAACCAATGCGGACCTTGCTCATGCTTTCCTGTGCACAAAATATCAAACCAACGCGTTCTCCCCAGGAGACTGGCTGTTAACTGGGAAATAGGGGCCAGCGTTGCCTGGCGGTGTCCTGTTTCTTGTGGGTCCTGTTGGCGCACGGTGCAAAACAAATATGATCAATGCGTTAAAACCCACACACGTACAACCATGACAGAAGATGGCGTTTGCCTCAAAATTTGTGCACACTGCACAGCTGCACTTCTTGAGACATGAGTGAGCACATGATTTTGCGTATGGTGAACTTGCATGCTTAAAGACCCTGTAACCAGACCTGACCAATTTTCAAAAGCCTACCGGGCCTGTTCTTTTGGGGGCAATTCCTGGCTGAAAGAGAAAGGAAAAAGGAAAAAAGGAAAAGGAAAAAGGCTGAAAGTGAATAAAGCAAAAAACTAAACCTTCAAGAAGTACAAGCACAAACACACTCAAAAAACGTGTTGAATGCCTCCCCCCCCCTAAAAATACAACCGTGTGAATAGGATCTGCCCTAGAATTGAGGTTTGGAGGTTTGCAAAATCGAGAAGAAGATGGATTCAATTAAGTTCGCGGATACATTTTCATGCAAACATGCATGCTTAATTAGGAATGACGTATTGCAAATGCGCTTGAACACACGGAGTGCTCAAGCAGCGTATCCTGTTAACCAAGAAAGAAAAAAAGAAAGAAAAGACTACGATTGCCAAGTCTGGCCGCGTGCATTAAGGAAAGGTTGTCCACAAGTATTCTTGGTGGTAAATGACTCGTTTTAATCCTCATGCTGATGGCCATACTGGCAAAGCCATGCAAAATTACCTGGTGTAAATTCCACGAAATCTGGGGCTAGGTGATGGTGCAAGTCCTCGTCTGGTGAAAAAAAGAGCCCTGAGCTGACCCCTGAGTAACTGAGTCGCTCACGCAGAGTGCTTGGGAGGACTTGGAGCACACCCTCAGACACAAAGGACCCGGCTGAAGAAATGGCACTTGACAGCCTCTGTGCATGTTTAGAACGCGTAGCCAGTAAGCATTGAGTAAATCAGGTCCCAAAATTCAGAATGGTTGACAGACAAGTGTGTTCCTCATGGCCTCTACTACAGGAGCAGCAGCTACTGTGTCATTCCTTTTATGTGAGCAGACATGTCTGCAGGCAATTGGCACAACAGAGGATGGTTTACTGGGGCAATTTTTCCAGATGCGCCAGACTGTAAAAAGAGGGAAAAAGCTGGATACTGCAAATTGGATTTCTTTAGCAGTCCATTTAATGTTTATTTCCTCTCCTGATGTGTACAAGTCTAGCTGAATTTTTCCTATTTTGTTGGTCCTGGTTCAAGGAGGCTAGAGCACGCTCTTCAGACCTGGTGAAGACCTTGAAGGTCTTTCCCGGGACTGCAGTTTAGGGTATCAGTACAGAGACGTTCATCAACTCTTTCTTGCAGAACGCCACTACAGACTTAGGAGTAGGCCATTACACTACCTTTGCTTGATGCCCTACACTACCTTTTCTAAACTAACTTTCATTAATGCACTACCTTTCCATATTGCACGCAGCCAGGCCTGGTTTGCATAGTCTATCCTTTTTTCAGCCACTATTACAGATCCAGCCAAGGCTGCCAAGCGATTGCACGCAAGCTCCATGCTCTCACCACTACAAGACATTAAATTGAAAAAGTAAACACTGCTCACAACCAGATTGTGGAGTTGATGCTGCTAGCAACCACACAATGAACAGCTAGCCTCTTCTGTTTCTACCTTTGGTTAAGGTGGTTCAGTGCTCTTCTAAAACAAGTTTCTTTTTCCTGAATTGACATAGGGAGAATTTCACTGTCTGCGTAATTCCTATCTTTTCTTTTTTCTTTCAACATGTTCAGAGCTTCTGGGTCAGGCACAGCTCAAATCAGGTCACCAGCATTATAGCATTGTTTGCAGATGACAGGCACATTCATAAAAGTTGATTGGATGACACGTGTGCGCGCGCAAATACACACACACACCTGGGGAACCGCTTGAGCAAGCCGGCGCCTGTGCGCTACTCCCACTGACAGCACAAGTGCCAGGAAGCCCAAGACACCCAGCGTGGCTAGCACAGAAACCATGGCTGTTGTGCCATGCCCGTTGTTTCCTTCCTTCTTCGTATGATCTTTGCTCCTGTTCTGCCTGGATTTGCTGCCGCTTGTTGGCTTATCATCATGGCCTGCAGCAGCAAAAGTATACAATGTGAACTTGAAAAAAAGCTTCAACCACTGCAGGTGTGCTCAAATGTTCTGTCTAGGTTTCTTGGATGTCTGTATTGATTCATCCATCATTAGGTACTTTTGCAAGTGTTTGAGTACATGTATAAGACAATGTCATGGTTTTGAGCCATTACCACAGGTTCAAGCAATGCTGCTCACACTCAATGTCTGAAAGCCCCTCCTTTTTATATAAAGAATGCCTAAAGCATCTCAGACCTGCCCACAGTTGCTCGCTCATTCAACTTTTTGCTACTCACTCTGTTGGATACGTCTTTAACATTTAACCATTCCCAAGCTATACCGCACAGCGTACAGGATCCCTCTTAGCACAAACTACATACTATATTACATCCTCTGCTGTGAGTAGGAGGGGGCTTTGCTTTCTTAAATCCCCCATCAGCGTCTTGCCAAAAAGCTCTCTTAGGAAAGCTTTGTCAAGAAAGCTGAAGGTCCAAGTGCACCATCATCTTTTACTAAATGTTCTTCCAAAACACCTGATCCTGATCTCCCTGTCATCCAATGTTTTTTCATGATGCACATGAGAGGTACACGTAGGCATGCAATTCAGATGATGTGACCATTACACATACTTTGAAAGAAAGAGCCTTAAAATGTTACACAGATTGCAATATGCAGGACCTGGCTTGTGCACTCTTTTCTTTCTATGTTATCTTCTTTTACATGAAGTGGCATGTTATAGTGATACATAGCAATAAGTGGCATGCTGTGATGATAAACTGTGATAAGTTGCATGCTATGGTAATAAATTACAATAAATTGCATGCTGCGATGATGAATGATGGATCACAATAAGTGGCATGCTGTGGTGCTTACCTCTGTCACTGCTGGGAGGTTCAGGTCGGCGGGGTGAGGGACGGGGGCTGGGCTGAGGACTGGGCTGCACATGAGGAGGTTGCGGCTGAGCCTGTCATGTGTGCAAGTGCGTGTGTGCTCTCTCATCATTCTTATATGATTACCAGCACAGTGTGTTACAGAGAGGGGGGGATGCAGGTATTGAACACATTTTACTTTCTTGATTGAGGTGACTTAAAGCAAAATCGAGCTGCAGCACTCTCATGAGCTACTCCTTTTAAAAACTGAGCTGCTCTGGCATCTGACAGGAGCATTTTTACAATAAACAATAAGTACACCTTGCATGGGAACGGCTCATTTTACTTATTAGGGAGAAGCGCTGCACGCAGGATATAAGACCATCCATTCTCTCTCTATCACACACATACACACACGCATGCATGCATGCATGCATGCACGCATACAACACACACATGCGCATACTTTTTTCTTGCATTTTGAAGGACTTCCTGCACACTCCCAGCCGTGCTCTATTGTGCAGCTCCTGCTACATCCATCTCCATCTGTAAGGTCTCCATCATCACACTCCTCCTCTCCTGCACAATGTTCAAATGGAAGTTAAGTCTTAGATCTGTTAAGTCCTTATTTTTTTTTCTTTTTTGTCCACCAAACTGAGAAAAGCTTAAACATGATAGCAATTTGACCTAAAAAATGTCATGTTCTCTCTGATGTCCCCTGTATTATCCTGGATGGATCTCTGGACATTGGCACACATTTTGATAACTTTAGACCATTATTGTGATGTCTGTTACCTACGCTCTTTCCACACCGAAAGGAGTCGTACCTTCCACCACAGCATTGCCACAAGTAGAGAGCCAGCGTGTAACCTGAAGATTAAAAAGTTGCAACACAGTAACTAAGGTTCTTCATCACCAAATCAGTGATTGATTTTGCGCGTGCATTGACCCTTTTCAACTCTTCCTTTCTTAGTTGCCCTCAAATTGAGTCTAGGGAAATTTGTTTCTTGGATTGAATAACATGTACACGACTAAGGAGGCTGTCGGAAAGCTGGCACTCTTAATGATCAAAACATCTCACCTCCCATTTGGGTGGCTGTGTGATACTCAGGTCGTGGCCGTGTCCAGTAGCATCATGAACAAGGTACCCACTGCCCTCATCAAACTTCCACTGTATGAGGTACACCGGCATTAAAAAGGCATTATGTTTTCAAGGAAGTCCAAAAGTGACAGCCTTGAAGGAATGGTGGGTATGATGCGTCCTGGGCTCCTCTAGTTAAAACTTTAAATCAAATTGCTTCCTGAGTGTGGCTCAGACATGGCCTACTGCAGAGTTTAGATTTGAGACAGACGTGTTCAAACAAATCCTTCCAAGCTAACTTACATATGCTACAAGGCCTGGGGTAGCGGGGTCGATTCCTGGTGAGTAAAAGCCACCTGAACACGTGGCAGGAACAAAATGTGTATGATTGGAATATGTTTCAAGGAAGCTCTGTATGCAGCGGAGGAGAGCAAAGAGAGGGAGCATGTGTGTTGTGCAAGGAAACAGTCATACTCTGTTGTCTGGCAAGTTTACAGGCAACATCATGTGATTGCCTGTTGGTGTGCTCTAAAATACATATGTCTGCTATCACAGCAATGTCTAGATGTGTAGCAAGCAGCATTTTCCAACTAAAGGTTGGGAAGATTGTTTTTAGAACAGATTCATTGAGCTATTAGCAAATCATAAAAAGGAAACACTTATTCAAACTCACACATCCAAGTCAAAAGAGCCATGTGAATAAAGGTGAGACAGCTGGATGCCTACAACTTAATTAGACTTGAAAAGAATGGAGATGAACAAATTCTCTCTCACCGGGTCCTCGTCCATCATCCATTTCCATGCCTTCCCTAACTTGCTCCGGGGTGCGTACAACATTCCAAACACGCATCTCCTCAATTACACCAAAGAAATCCTGCATGCGCATGATCAAGATAAGAGTGTGTGTGTGTGTACGTGTGTGTTTGTGTGTGCGCGCGCATATCCTCATGACCTTCCTTTAAATTCTGAAGCCTGGTGCTCATTTTTAGTGGCCATTCCTTTAAATCTGGGTGCCAAACAAACCAAGCAATCACCAAAGCAACCACAATATGCGCATATTTTTCATTGACCCAAACCCCGCTCACCTGCGCCCCATACTCTTGGTCTTGTATATCAGAGGTGCGTCCTGCAGCGCCTGCAGCTGAGTCAAAGCAGCCGCCAGTGCAGTCCTGCACGCACACATTTCATTTGCTGGCCATTAGTGGATCCTATTTGCTGGTCACTAGTGCATCCTACTAATGCAGTGATAAGCTGGTGCGCCCACATGTTGCTCATGCAACCTTATTTTCTGGTCACGAGTGCATCCTACTAACGCAGTGGTGCGCTCACATGTTGCTGATGCATCTTATTTGCTATAGTCACAAGTGCTTCCAACCAGTGCAAGCGTCTTCCTTGCTGGTCCCTGGTGCCCCTCACTAGTGCCCCGGAGTACTGGCTGGTTAGTGGTGCATGTTGATTAACAGTGCGCTGGTACACTGGTGCGCAAAGTAGTCTCTGGTGCATCTTACTTGTTATTGTATTGTAAGTGGTGCGTGTTGGTAAGTGGTGCGTGTTAACTAGTGGTGTGTGTTGATTAACAGTGCGCTGGTACACTTGTGTGCAAAGTAGTTTCTGGTGCATCTTGCTTGTTATTGCATTGTTAGTGTGTGTTGATTAACAGTGCACTGGTACACTGGTGCGCAAAGATAGTGGTGCATGCTGATTGGTTGTGCATGTTGATTAAAAGTGCACTAAAATCATACTTTTGTTCAACAAAAAATGACAAATTGTCATTCAGCTCAGATCTATTCTAGAAAACTAGTACACTGGTGCGCAAAGATAGTGGTGCATTTTGATTAGTGCATGTTGATTAGTGCATTTTGATTAGTGCATGTTGATTAACAGCACACTGGTACACTGGTGCACGAAGTAGTTTTCTATTACATCTAACTTGTCATTATTGTATCCAACTAGTGTGAACATTTCCTTGCTGTCACTGGTGTGTTTGCTTGTAAGCCACCAGTGCAAGCCTGCGCACAAAAATTAAGCCTGCAGTGCATTTGTGCTTGGTGGCAAAGCGTGTGCTTGGTGGCATGGCGTGTTCTTGGTGGCATGCACTGGCGGCATGCACATTCTTGGGGAAAAGAGAAGCAGACCTACATAGGCAGTGAAAAATCCCTGCATTCATTGAATAAAGGGAGTTACATTGATTCAAAGACCAGATGAGCACCCCACCACAAGTTCAAAATGAGAGAAGAGAAGGGAATTAGGTTGATCTGCAGCATGGAAAAGAACTGGACCGTCTTGTTGTTGGCCTTGCGCTTTTGTTGCAAGCACTCCCACAAAACGCATGAACCACACAAGGAGACATCCACTTCCAAGGGCTGCATCTGGACTTCAAATTGAAGCAAGAATTGCATTTTTACTTGATCAGAATGGCCAACATTTTCACTTGGTTGGGATGATACCGTTTTTTACTCAATCGTGGTGGCACAGGGGTGAAGTTTGACCGCAGATGTTATGGTCATAAACCAAACAACCTCTGGCACATAAAGCCTGCCTTTTCCTGGTGTCCATTAGATCCATCATAGGCTTGGCAGCACCCTTGAAACATATTGCTTTCATGTGTCAAATCTCGTGGATTTGATTGACACCGGAGGATAGCAGGCTTCACATGAAGGTTGTTGGTTTATTGGATTGGTTTCATGTGGTCGGGATTTGATTGGCACCCATTAGCTCTGTCTCTGGCTCTCTCCTAGGCTAGTTTGATCTAGTGTAGGTTTGAGGGCCTTCTAGTGAGGCCTCTAACTTTTGTTAGGGGTACTTCCCTTTATGCACGCGGCCTATGGCTTGCGTAGACTTTTCTTTTCTTTTCTTTGGCACCGGAGGATAGCAGGCTTCACATGAAGGCTGTTGGTTTATTGGATTGGTTTCATGTGGTCAGTTCCATGGATTTGATTGGCACCGGAGGATAGCAGGCTTCACATAAAGATTGTTGGTTTATTGGATTGGTTTCATGTGGTCAGTTTCATGGATCTGATTGGCACCAGAGGATAGTAGGCTTCAGGTGCCGCAACTTAAATATGTGCCAAAAGTTGTTTGGTTTGTTAATGGGTTTCAGGTATTTCTGTGATCGTTTTCATGGATTCCGTTGGCGCCAGACAGAGCTGTGCGTCACGTAGGACTGTACTGTGCATGATGCACAGGCACCATGTGCCGTGCATGATCCACAGGCGTCATGTGCTGTGCATGTTGCATACGTGCATTGGCGCACACACGTTTGCTCTCATGAGATCAACTTTTTGCAGTTTTTGTGCTCTCATGAGATCAACTTTTTTGAAGTTTTTGTGCTCTCATGAGATCAACTTTTTGAAAAGAAAAGAAAAGAAAAGTCTATGCAAGCCAGGTCCAGCTGCGTGCATTAAGGAAAGGTCCCCTAACTAGCAAGCTAGCTAGGGCCTCACCGAGTAGCGCCTCAACTTTTTGAAGTTTTTGAAGTGGTGCACCACGTGGTCGGTGTCACGGCTTTTTTGCCACACATGAAGCCCGCAAGGATGCAAAGCCTTTATGTGCGGCATGATGCATGGGCTTCGTGTGGTGCTCAATGTCAAGACATGTAAAGGCATTTGCCACGTGAAGCACGTGATGTGATGCATAGACTTCATGCGCCGCATGATGCGCACGTGCCAAAGGGCATGTGCCAAAGGTTGGTAAAAATTACAATTCTTAAAGCCAAAGTCCATTGGGGACAGCTTTAAAGGATCAACCCAGATATGTCACAGTCGTAAACATGCAAACCTGCTGCCTCACACCTGCTCGCGCCCGATGACCAGCGTCCCGCCACTGGAGATGGTTTTGCCCTTTCCACGGTATGTCGTCCACATGGGCCTACCATTGTCGTACAGCACAACCCTGGCAGGCAGGTGCATACATGGGAGCACACGTGACATGCATGTCACGTGTGCATGTCCATATGGCCATTTCCATGGAAAGCTGTCAGTAGGATTGTACCAGCAGCTGAGGCCTCCCTAGGGTAAGTGAGCACACCCCAAGGGTAAGTGAGCACACACCACATGGCAAGTGTTAGGAAAGTTGTAAAAGTAGCTCAAGGTCAAGCATGGGGACCTGCTTGGAAGAAAAAGAAGATGTATATGCAAACTAAAGTCCACACGCACCAAGGCAACGTCTGAGCTTCTCCTTCCTTTTCTTTCTTCCTTTAGGGCTGTACATGCGGACTTGCCCCACTTTCTACACCATCTTACTCTGAATCCAGTTATAGAAAATAAAAGCAAACAAGAAAGGATGCCGTCATAAGATAAACAGAGTTCAAAGCAAAAACAGAATAGTGAAGGTTTGAGGCTGCAAGGAGCATTACATCAAAGCACATAATAACCTTTGTGGCCGTTCCATGTGACAGCAACATCACACACTCACTTATCCGAGTGGCTGTCCCATGCCACAGCATTGTGATGTGCTTGAAAAAGGAAAGAGCATAGAGATGCACGTACTTACTTGTGTGACTGCCCCATGCCACAGGAACGTGATGCACCTCGTGCTGGTCTGCCACCTTGCCTTTGCCTAACTTTATCTTTGCCAGCCTAGATTTTTTAGCCTTTATTGCGCCTTAATTTTTCTTTGCACAAGCCCTCATGGGATATTACTATGTCCTTGGGCTTGCGTAACCATACAAAGAAAGGCACTGAGAAATGAAAGGATTGCATGGTTTTGTACAGACTTGCCTGTGTGTGGCCGTTCCAAGTCACAACAGCATTGCACACTCAGAAAAGGGAACACAATGATGAACTTACTTGCCTGTGTGTGGCTGTCCTGAGACACAGCAACATCGCATACTCAGAAAAGGGAACAGATTGATGCACTTACTTGCCCGTGTGGCTGTCCCAAGATACAGCAACATGATGCCAGTTGCCATCAGTGGCGCTGACACCAGAAAGATGGTCACCATACACACCCTCATCCTCCATGACAGAAACTCCCCTGGAAGCCCAAATCAACAGAGTGTAGTTGTTTGCCCAATTTTGGGAGAAATATAGAAGCCGTACCTTTAAAAAGCGCAAGATTGAGGAGGTAATTTGAAGGAGGCTGTTGAAGAACTTAAAGTGCAGGTTGGACCATGAAACATTCCAAGCATTATGAGCAATTATGAGCACCATATGAAGCAAAACAATATTCTCAAGCAAATTGGCATCCCCATACTACTCATTCTTAGCAGCGTTTGGCTTTGCAATGTATGTTACAAGCAAAAGTTAATAAATCTGAGTAGCAAATGAGTTGTCTCATGTCATGAGTCACTCACCATGAATTGTAATTGAAAAGCAGGAAAGAGTTGTCAGACTTTGCATAGTCACCAGCAGCATAGCTGAACGGTACTCCAGGCCGGCATGTATCAGTGCTGTAGGTATCAGCAAATGTATACCAGTGTTATTATCAGTGCCGCATGCATGTATCACTGCAGAAGCTGGAAGGTGTCCTAGAATGTCTGTGTATGTGTTGCCTGCAAGGCTTATGTGTATATGTTCAACACATACAACACATTATGTTGTTTCAGAATCTGGAAGATGTTCAAGAAAGCCTTGTCAGTGGTGAGGTCCTCTTTAGTCAGGGAAGCTTTCCTTAATGCACGCAGCCGGACCTGGCTTACGTAGTCCTTTCTTTTATTTTTTCCAAGGAGGCCTATGCCCACATCACACCTCTTTCCACACATGTACGTGTGTGTTGTGGAAACAAATGGCTCTGGATGTTTGCACATGCATGATTTGGTCAATCATGGCTTAACACCAGAAACAAGTTGATTGGCCCTTAAATGTGTCACATTTGCATCATGAGGACCAGAGAGAATGTGTGCACATGTGCATACACAAATGTTTGGTGGGGGTTAGAACGATTCTTGAACCAACCTGGCCCCTTTCCCTTCGTCATTGTAGGGAGCAATTCACTGCTTGTACAGTTTTTTTCTTTCTAAAGGGATTGAATGATTCCAAGGTGCAATGGTATGCAAAAGATAAAAGCAAGGAACTCAGCCTCCCCTTTTTCCTACCCCTAAAACTCCCTGTAAAACTCCTGACAAAACCCAGTAATCTCAGCATGAAAAAATGCTCTTACTTTGAATCGCTGCATGCCTGTATACCATATTCCATCTGAATGCTTTACCTTAGCACTGAATGCTTAACCTTAGCACTACCGCACCTGTACATCCAAAACTCTACAGTAATTGCGTTTGAGGGGAAGTTGGAGAAATCCGTGGCAAGAAGGACCTGTTGCAAGAAGGACACACACACACATGCACATACATGTGTGGCGCCATGCACATGTTGTGAGCTTAATGGCATGCTGGAAAAAGTCAATTAATTTGCATTCAATCATCAATACCGGCAAATGTGGGCTACAACACTTTTCATACTAGTTGCTTAATCGTGGAAGGAACAAGTTGAGCTTCAACAAGCAGCAAAGGATGCTTCAGCAGCAGATCGGGCAAGGTTCTCAGGATGCATCAGCATTTGAATATGTGATGTGAATGATCAGCAGTTAGGGGACCTTCCCTTACTACACGCGGCCTTTGGCCTGTGTAGACTGTTCTTTTCTTTTCTTTTGATCAGCAAGGCAAGTGATTCCACAGCAGCAGAGCAACTTGCGTTCAGAGAGCCTTTTTCCTTTTTTTTATAAGTGCCTTGCTGGGAGTATCTGATCAGCAAGGCAAGCGATTCCACAGCAGCAGAGCAACTTGCGTTCAGAGAGCCTTTTTTCTTTTTTTTCAAAGTGCCTTGCTGGGAGTATCTGATGAGCAAGGCAAGTGATCCCACAGCAGCAGAGCAACTTGCGTTCAGAGAGCCTTTCTTCTTTTCTTTCAGGGTGCCTTGCTGGGAGTATCTGATCAGCAAGGCAAGCGATTCCACAGCAGCAGAGCAACTTGCGTTCAGAGAGCCTTTTTTTCTTTTCAAAGTGCCTTGCTGGGAGTATCTGATCAGCAAGGCAAGTGATCCCACAGCAGCAGAGCAACTTGCGTTCAGAGAGCCTTTCTTCTTTTCTTTCAGAGTGCCATGCTGGGAGTATCTGATCAGCAAGGCAAGTGATTCCACAGCAGCAGAGCAACTTGCGTTCAGAGTGCCTTTTCTTTTCTTTTCAAAGTGGCTTGCTGGATATATCTGCAGCAGAGGAATGTGCACCTGTTTGTCATTCAACACCAGGGAGTATCCTCCACCCCCTGGAAGTGGAGGAGCAACCGGCAGGCCACTAGATAAGGCAAGAGGCGCCGTGGAATAAACATACTGTGGAGCTGCACTGCGCAAATCCAGGTGGTTGCCGCTGCCAGACCTGTGACCATAAGGTGGGAATGGATGAGAAAATCGTGAAGTGCTTTTTCCTACACTGCGCAAATCCAGGTGGTTGCCGCTGCCAGACCTGTCACCAAAAAAAGTGGGAATGGGTGAGAGAAATTCGTGAAATTTTCCTTCCTGCACTGCGCAGATCCAAGTGATTGACACTGACAGACTGGGAAAGAAAGAACAATAATGAAAGGAAAAGATGCCTGATCTTCATGATGGCTGTATTGACCCAGCACACAGCAGCACATTATCCAGGTTGGTGCGGTGATGTGATTTACAGAGGTCATGTCCAGCCAGGGTGAATCGCTTTGTCTTCCTTCTTAATGCTGCAGGGAGAGCCTCCCCCGCCTATGTTGTTTTTCCTCTCTCTTCTTTTCTACCTTGCTGTTCAGCTGTCATTAACATGCATGAGGAATTAGTCCAAGCAATCAGCGCTGTGATTTGTTAACCTAGGGTGAGCTTCTCTGATGTGCTCAATATGCTTCCATGATTTACATTTACACACTGGATTCATTGAATCAGGTTGCCTCACCTGTCCACAACATAAGACCCGCCTCCATCTGCTTGTTTCAGACCTTCGTGGTCAAAAATGTACAAGGCTGCAAGCTCGTCATTGGAGTTAGGGCGCGCCTTGGCCATGTTCTGTGTGATCTGCAGAACAGGCCATGTCACAGACACACACACACATTCTTGAGCCCTTCCTGGAAGTAGATTGATCATGCAAACTTCCCTTTCAAACAGACTCGTCCAAATGAAAGCTCCTCCAGCTATCTTTAATGAGCCTTCTTTCCAGAAAAATGTAAGCAAGATTTGCACAAACTAAGCTTATTGTTGAACAATATTAATCACACACTGCAAGAAAAGAAAAGGAGACTTAACACCTGGACTGTACCTGACGAAACAAGCAGAAGCCCTGAACAATTACAGCGTGAAATGCTCAATTATACAAAGCATGCAGGAAGCAAAAAACACTATTCCGTCTTCCTATCTCACCTCGCTGATGTCCAGCACGCGTCTCCATACACGCACTACTGCCATGTCTCCCTTAAATGCGTCACTGGAGGAAAAACAGCCGCCAAAGCAGTCTTGATCCTGTATATTTTGGGCATCATATCATGAAGGCCATTGTTGTGCTACTTTATTCTGCCTCCTTGGCATGCTGTGAAGAAGGATGTAGGCTATCATGTACATCACTGCACACCTGCCCGTCCATTGCAATCTCTGTGAACATGTATAAACAGCCAAAAACATTGGACATTTTTTCCTGCAAAATGCTGGTTGGCAATAAAATCCTTCAATGCCGAAGCCGCACTTATCCCAATGCTTCAAGCCATCTGTGCCAAAATAGGACCTGAAAGCCAACAATTTCTTCTTTATTATTTCTCAGTTCTACATTATATTCCCGCCAGCCCCAAAAGAGAAGGAATTGGAAGAGAATAAGCCAGCCAAATAAGCTGCATGCATGTAGGAAAGGTTATACCTGCCCCAGCACGGAAGAGTTGTCTGTCCAACAATGGGACTGCAGAGTCATGATACACTCATCTTTACCTCTTTTTTCCCTCCTCTCTTCTGTTTTATTTCATTCTTCTCTCACCTGACCAAGCACCAAAGAGCCATCTGTTCCACGATTGGACCTTGGGGCTACAATGGGGTCCACGCCTCCATCCTATAAGCAGGGCATGCAAATTGCCGGTGTGCTTATTAAAAAAGGAATATATTTGCAGTAAATCAAAATTTTGCAGAAAGAGATTTGCAGAAAGTCTAGATTTGCATAGGGGATTGAATTTCTCTTTGCAGAACAATCATTGACTGAAGAACCTTCAAGGTTGACAAGTTGTCAATGCCTGGAACCGTGACCATAAACGAGCAATGCACTCCACTTTTTCAAAACATGCAAAAGGGGATGAAGCAATGCCTAAACCAAGCAGCACGGGTCCTAGAGCTCTGTTGGGCAGGTGCCTTGGGACATGTATGCAAAATACATAGGCAGAATTGATCAAGGACAAGATTTTTGAAGAATGCACAAGCAGAGGTGGTCCCGCATTTCAAACATACTCACATCGGGGTGGACTGTAGAGCGTGAACCTCCCTCTGCCTTCCAAAAGGGTGTGGTTGGCTTGCCATCAAAGTAGACAGCAGCAGTACCGGAGTCAGCATCCCACGTGGCAGCAACATGGTGCCACTGGTCATCCAGCCTGAATGCAGGAGGTGATGATTAGTAAGCCAGTGAAACCTACCATTAATTGTTTTCAATCAGCGCCACTAGTCATCCAGCCCGAATGCAGGAGGCACTAAAGAAAAGACTATTCAAGCCAAGTCCAGGTGCGTGCATGAAGGAAAGGTTAGAAGCAAGCATGCTAGGGCCTCACCAAGGAGGTGATGGTTAGTAAGCCAGTGCAACTTGCTATTAATTGTTTTCAAACCAGTACCGGTGCCTCAGATCATCCAGCCTGGATGCAGGATGTGCTGTGACCAGTAAGCCCGTGCAATCTGATGCTCATTCAATGCGTTGTCATCCAGCCTAAAGGCATTTCATTCGAGGATGTTGAGCTTCCAGGCGGCTCAATCTGATCTTCAACCTTTATTGTTATAAATGAGGTGCCACTTGTCATCCAGCCTCAGTTTGGGAAGCAATGAGCTGTTTGCTTGCTTGTTTGCTTGTTTGTTTGTTTGTTTGTTTGTTTGTTAAGCCACCAAGGAAATAGCACTGCGCCCCCCAACTGGCAAGAGAACGCAAACAATCCAATTAAGCTGAAGCAAAGGATAACAGATTAGAAACCCTGCTATAACCCTCCAAAATAATTTCGTGTTGGGCATTTTCCTCATAGCATGGGAGAGAGGATCGACCTTGCCTACAAAAACAAGTTCTTTGTCACAAATGGGTGGTTTCTGATGCGTGCCATCCTTGGTGCAGGCATGCTGATGGCCATTTCTAAAGGTATTCAAGCCACAAACCAATCGCAGCACCACATAACAACACACCATCCAATATCGAACTTTACCAACCCTCCAACATGAAGTTACACCCACTATCCAGCTTTGTACCACGCCCACCATCCAGCATCAAAGTACACCAAGCATTTTCCATTAATTGAAGTGCCTAGCCACTCCTGCTCCTTTATTAATGTAGGAAGCACTTCACTGCCTCCACGGCGTTCCATTCCTTTCTTTTGAAGCACACTCCACCATCCTGCAGAGAAACTCACCACCAGCCAGCATCAAAGTTTACCCAGGACCTGCTGCCTTCCGAACCATCATGCTCATTGCTGTCTATGTGGGGAGGTATGTGGAGCGCCATGCATCACACTCACCATCCGGCATCATAGTATACCCAGGACCTGCTGTCTTCTGAGTCAGTGTGCTCATTGCTGTTTATGTGAAGAGCTATAGCCCCCACAGTGCTCACTCGATGCTCCAGCCACATGGGAGTCTGCTCACTCAGAAGACGCTCAATGCGCAACGCATCGTCCATGAACCCCGTGCGTGCATTGCCTGTGCAAGTGCAAAGAGGAGAATCCACAGTGCTCACTCAAGGCTCCAGCTTACAGGGAGTTTGCTCACACATTAGACGCTTGATGCGCAGCGCATCATCCATAAACCCTGTGGGTGCATTGCCTGCGCGAGTGCAAGAGACAAACTCCAGCTCATGCCAGGTGATAGGCTGCTCGCTTGACAGCTGCTCAATGCATCAATTACACAAAAGATATACACGCAGAAAGGTCAAAAAGTTTGAACATGCCTACCAGTATGCAGAACAAATGTACCTTAAAAATGGCAAACATGGGCACGCTTGCTGCTCAGCCCCCTCACTAGCACATAGACAAGTGAGTATTCACAAAATGGTGAAAATGCGTGCATGAGCCACCAGCAGGCAGAGGAATGATTCCAAATAGAAAGAATGGTGTTGGAGTGCGCACATGCCAAGCCTTAAAGCAGCACTAGGAACAGCATGCACCTAAAAGGGTAAAGAAAAGTGTGCGCACGCCAAGCCTCCCACCAGTGCCCCTCTCTATCCTCAAGTGTGCCTCCCACTAGTGCCCTTCTCTGTTCCTAAAATACAGAAAAGAGCACATGCCAAGCCCGTCACCTGTGTCCTTCTTTGTTTTTAAGAAAAGAGAAATGCATGTGACAAGCTTCCCACCAATGGCCTTCTTTGTCCCTAAGTAAGCCTCCCACCACAGTGCCCTTCTTTTTTTTTAAGTATGCCCCACACTAGCCCCCTTCTTTGTCTTTAAGATAAATTAAAGTGCACGTTCCAAGCCTATTACCATTGCCCTTCTTGTTCCCTAAAATAAGAAGGGTGCACATGCCAAAACTCCCACCAGTGCCCTTCTTTGTCCCAAAGTATTCTGTTGTCCTTCATGAATGTACAGAGTGATTCCATTGCTGCCTACATGGTTTATCCTTTCATTTTTTTCTCACGCCAGTGTCCATGGGCTCATTACCCGTATAGTTAAACTGTCAATCCACCAATATCTATAGTTGTATCTCACACCCACCAGTTCCCAAGGACTCAGTGGCATAGCTAAAGAGGTTTGTGCTCCTCTGTTGCTGCGCATCATCGCTAGCAGCACCACCTCTTGCCCAGAACTCAACAGTGAAGCTCCCTCCTGGCATCTTGGATGCCTGCAAGCACAGAAAGAATGACACAGGTGTATGCAGACAAAACTCTCCCTAGATTATCTTAGGGAAAGGTTTCACATTGGCACCTTGGATACCTGCAATCCCGAGCCACCATCAGAATGGAAAGGTGCCATTTGGCTTCAAGAGTTCATTCAAGGCGCTGCATTTTGACAGCCTTTTTCATCATGCATCTGATTCTACAGCCTCACCTGCTTTTGAAGTGCAAAATTATTCCGGAACTGCAGCAGACCGGTGTTGAGGAGGGCGCCCTTGGTGCCTACAAGAACGTGGTGGTTGTTCTCATGTTAGCATGAGGCTGCATATGTGAGATGCAGGGAGTATTCCAGGAATGACATTGTGAATGGCACTGAAACTTTAAAACACGTACCTGGCACAGTTATCCTGGTGTTCATAGACCTGGGTTCCCTGATGAGGCTCTGCGTACACCAATGATGCATTGGACATAAATATAAGTTGGAAAGGAGGGCAAGTCAAAGTAGCCCATCCAAGGTATGTTTGCAAGCCTGTTTCTTTGTGGCACGTTTTGCTGAGGCCGTGACTTGCAGGCCTAAGGCTTTTTTGTCATAGTCTGCTGAGGCAGCCTTTGCGGCACGTTTTGCTGAGGCAGTGACTTGCAAGCCTCAGGCCTTTGCGGCACGTTTTACTGAGCGTGAGGCGGTGATTTGCAAGCCTCAAGCCTTGAGGCACATTTTGCTGAGTCGGTGACTTGCAACCTCAGACAGTCTGAAAGGAACTGGTGCCAAGACATTTGCTGGATTTCTCTGCTGAAAAGTCGGCAACAAATAGGTGCTGCGGCAAGGACAGCATACAGAACACTGCAAACACCTTCCAGGTAAAGAGGCCACTGCCCACACTATCCCCATGTGGGTGGACTGGTCAGAGAGTGTGCAAACATGATCAATTCAGTAAGCCAGGGCTTGATGCAGGCAGCAGTCTGCCAACACTGCACGCAAGGTCCATGTCCATCCTGTATGTGCACAATTCTGCCACAAGTAGATGAATCCTGAAACGTATCATTGAAAATAAAAGCAGTTCTTGGAACCGAGATCGGAGCCAACATGAACCCCGGTGAATAAGAGAGGATGCGCCTGGATTCATCGTGTCCTATGTTGTCCTCTGAATGCACCTTTGTGCTTGCATACATCAGAGTTGTTTGGATGGAAAATGCAAGATCCTGGGCTCTGGCATCCAACACTAGCAAGCTTGTGTACATAAAGAGCACTCCTCAAAAAATTAGAGGGTAGCCTATGCAGCAATGAGAAGGAAGAAAAGACTATGTTGGCCAAAAAAGGCATGTGCATAAGGGGAGGTTCCCTGACTAGCGATTCAGCAAGGGTATCACTGAAGGGCCCTCAAATGCAGCAGACCATTTCTTAAAAATGCACGCACCAGATCATTGCCATGCCCACTGGCGTCAAGGGCCTTTGTGTGCATCGCGAAGTGGCCGTGATCTGTGCTGTCACCTGAGGGGAGCAGCACGTTCATGATCAGCTTAAGCCTTGAAGGCAAAGCATTGCAACAGGGCCTTTGTGTGCATCGCGAAGTGGCCGTGATCTGTGCTGTCACCTGAGGGGAGCAGCACGTTCATGATCAGCTTAAGCCTTGAAGGCAAAGCATTACAACAGGGCCTTTGTGTGCATCGCGAAGTGGCCGTGATCTGTGCTGTCACCTGAGGGGAGCAGCACGTTCATGATAAGCTTAAGCCTTGAAGGCAAAGCATTGCAACAGGGCCTTTGTGTGCATCGCGAAGTGGCTGTGATCTATGCTGTCACCTGAGGGGAGCAGCACGTTCATGCTCTGCTTAAGGCATGGCATTGTAACAGGGTTGGCTGAATGCTTCAGTTTGTGTGCATTGCAAAGTGGCCGTGAGCTGTGCTGTCACCTGAGGGGAACATTGAGCTCATGCTTTGGGCACAGTAATGTTTTGAACCTGGCCTAAAAAGAAAGCTATGTGAGCATACATTTGCCACTGGAGTGCCCTTATTATCCTGGCTGCAACATCTGCTGCAGCTGTACAGAGTGGCAACACTTGCTTTAGCGGTACAAAATGGCAAGATTTTTGGCAACTAAATTTGCTGCCAGACAACAGGACCTGGAATCGATTTTGTTTCACGTTTGGTCTGTTTGGTCACCAAACTTTGGTGAATCCCTGCCTTTCAGCGGACAGGTGACCCTTCCTTTTGATGCACATGGCCAGACTTGGACTGCATCATCTTCCTTTCTGTTTCATGTTAGGTTTTGCAAGTCAAGTACTGCTTTATTGACTAGCTAGTAGCTAACAAATGAAACACACCTGGCTCATTAAATTTCCACCAAGCCACAAGGTCAGGATTGTGCTCAAGCCCGGTGATCCAGCGCATAGTGGAAAGTATCTCACTTTGTGTCCGTGCAGTCCTCCAAATACGAACCTGTTCAGTAAAAGGTTACAAGCAAGGGTGTTTGTGGGAGCGGGGCAACTATACTCCACACATATTGCATGCTTTATATGTATGAGAACAGGTAAAATAGATCACACATATTGCATGCTTTATATGTATGAGAACAGGTAAAATAGATATGTGCATTTTTATGAAAAGAAGGCATCACAACCTGTTCCCCTCAGCATGTGTCATTAAAGATTCAAGAGTGAATGCGCTGCTCTCACCTCATCCATCTTGCCATGGAAACCTTGGTTTGGATCCGTACAGCCTCCAAAGCAATCCTGAAATCAAGGTAACTGGGGAGGTTACTTGAGGCCTCGTGCAAATTGCGACCCTCCAAATTGAAGGGAAGGAAAAGATTACGTTAAGAGCTTTGCCACTTTCAACCTCAACTGAGGGGAAAGAGAAACCTCAGGAGGCTCCTGTTACCCTCGCCTTCTTTCCTGGTAAAGGGGATGCACAGTGGTCTGGCCTTGATGTCCGTTTTCCCTTGGTAAGTAAGGAATGGCTCTGCTGCCTGCACATCTGCCTTTATTCTCTTTCCTTAGAGCAAAGAGTCCTTTTCACGAGAAACTTTTCAGCATAGTCTGATTTTTTTACAAGAGAGTGGCTGCAGCTCCAGTTTCCACCTCCTGGCTCTGAATGAGTGACTTGAGGTGCCAGTAGCAATGAAGATTCATTAAGTCTGTACAATATAAAGCTGGTATGTCCCCTCCTCCTAGGAGCATTCGTGGAATTGTGTTGGTTAGATTGCTCTAGCCTAGCTCTAATCTAAGAGCTTCCGGTTGTTGTCAAAAATAGGGACGGCAACATGCAAAGTTGATATACATCTGAACACATAATGGTGCTCACTTTATTTCTGTGTAGCAGTGCAGCAACTGTACTGGAACCAGTGCTTGCATTTCACGCCCTTTCTAGCAGGGGCAAAGACATAAATCAAACATGTTTTATTGCTAAATTTTCTCAGTGTTCAGTGTAACGATGCAAGACAATATGCATGCAGGCAGCAGGACCACTCCCTATGTTATTAAGGTTGAAACAATTCTTAGGAATGAATCACAGTGGACACCCTTCACTACATGTTCACCTTTTCATCCTACCTGCTCTCCTCCCAGCATGAAAGCCCCATCGGGGACAAGGGGGTCTGTTCTGTGGGTAACTGCGCTTGCCACTGCATAGTTGTATGTAAGGGACGACGGTGTGAGTAACTGTTGGATTCCATTCCTTTGTGAGAAAAGCAGCTGACACAAAAGGCAATTAGCAATTGGATTAGCTCCCGAAGTTTAGCTATAGCCAAATTGCTACTATATGAAGGTGAAGTCAGCCTCAAAAAACCAAAAAAAGCACGAAATTGAGTACAGCTAAGTCCCACAGAAAAAGCTGCAAGCTCAATCTAATTCTGTACCAATAACCCTTTCACCCAATTTTACATCCTTTTTCTGGCCATTGCAAATACAGGATGTTAGGTCAGGGAATCTGTGCATGATTGCATCGATGTCCATAAGGCTCCAATTTGGACATTGCTGGGGACTTTAATGGCTCCTCCAGCATTTTTGTGGTGGAGAGGACTTCCGGCTCTTTTGAGCCAATATTCCCCTCCTTTTCCTTCATTGATGTAGGTAGAATTCCTTTAGCCTACAGAGTTGTTCTTCAGCTCAGCCCTGGCAAGGCATCTGTCCAGGCAAGTTTTGATCATTTTCCTGCTTGCTGCTGGCAGCTCTCAATCGCAATGCTTTCCAAACTCCTTTTTGGCTAGGAAGAGGGAATTTTACTTTCTCACAAGGATAACCTGGGTCGACTTGCTTTGAAAGCTGAACTGCGGGGAAACAGGAAAGCTTCCCTTCTTGTCCTCAAGCATGCCAGGCAGCACAGCAGGCACACAGTAGACTCACTCAAAAGGCCGTCCATGTAGATGTTGGTCAACCCATCCTCTTTGCTGTCCCAAGTCACAGCCAGATGATGCCAGTCTCCACCTCTCTCCACAAAATTTGCAGTGGTGGCAGAGCCCTTTGGGCCTTGGGAATAAGCAGCATGACAGCTTTCACCCGAAATGTCTGCAGGTGTGAACGGTTTGCAGTGGTGGCAGATCCCTTAGGGCCTGGAAAATAAGCAGCATGACAGCTTTCACTTGCTATGCTTGCAGGTGTGAGCGGCTTGCAGTGGTGGCAATGCTGACAGGGCCCTCAGGGCCTTGGGGATAAGCAGCATGATAGGTTTCACCTGCAATGCCTGCAAGTGTGAATCAGGAAGTCACTCATGCAAGCACAGTTGCTGTTCATTGCTGCCGTTGACACCCAAGAAGCAATGCATCTATCATTCTCTCATTATGCACACTGAATCATACGTTTGAGCTCTGGTTTAAGAACCACTTTGGGCAGTACCCAATAACGCCCCAAAATGACCAGGCATTTGTGTGTAAGTTGGTGCATTGTGAAGATTTCTGGATTCATTGCACTATCAAAGGCATCTACCTTGAAGGAGATATCTAGATAAAGTTTTGTTCAACGTAAAAAGACTTGAGAGTCACAAGTTCCTTTGTGCTCAGGATCACGCAAAACAGCACATTTTAGAAAGAGTGTTGCTATCATTTTGAAGACACGCTCAAATAGAACACAATTGGCAACCAATGGGCTTGCAAGGAAAGAAAAAGAAAAAGCTACGTAGGCAGAGAAAACTTTCCCTACATTAACTAGCCTTTTGTGACGATCTAAGGTAATTATGCTTTACCGCTCTCCTTGGTACTCAATTAACCTGCAATGATGCCTAGTGCGCAACAAGAGGCCTCATATCAACAACAAACTATGAACTGTGCAAACAACTCCAAGGTGCCGAGACTATTTTCTTGGAGGAATAATCCCCCTCAGCGTGGGTGGGACTATCTACACTGCCCACACCCTTGACCAATTCAGATAATTGGGGATTGACCCGTCAAGGTCTACCAAACTTGCACGGAAGCTCCGTGCTCTTTCTGTGAAATATGCACACAAACTTACCTCAACCAGAAGTGGTAACGAGAACAGAAGCAGTCATTATAAATCTGGTGCCTTGGAGCCCCATGCTGCCAGAAACCCACCGGGCCCACATTAGCTTCCCTCTCACCTTCCGGTGAGGGGAACTCACGGCTCTTTGAGCTAACAAGTCTTGTTTTCCTTAATGACTGATACAGGGAGTGTTCCCACTGCCTCCATGTTTTTTCGTAAAACCGTCTGCCTTTTCTTTCTGATGTGACAGGAATTCCGCACACTCTCCCACATGTCATTTGTGTAGTTGATCTAATTCAATTACTCACAAGTTGTGAGAAATGTAAGCCTCGAAAGCAAATGGATTAGCATGGCATAAAAGAGAAAAGGTGACTAAACAGGCAGTGTAAAACTCTCATCGTCATACCAGGTACCAGGTCAATGTATTCGTAGTCGTGGCAGGCCAGCAAATTCTGCGTGGTGATGCAGAGGGAATACCATACATCTGTTTCCAAGCAAGTGGGCATGCATTTGCAGCCTTGGCAAATGAGCACACTTTGCATGGAGACACAGGTCAAAGTTTGTGTGCATGCCCCCTCTTTTTGGAGTCATTCTTTTGGCAAGCAAGCATGCCCGTACAAGTTATCTTTAACCAGTCATTTCAGGGTTTGTTAACGCAAAGTTTGCACTTCCTGCACATGTAAGTGTAGCAATACTTCTTGCGTCGACTTAAAAAGCAAGCGCAGACCGCTTGAAGGGATGGTTCATACGCTTCAGATGAAGTACAACAAGTGTTGCAACACATTTACCTCTGGATGCACTTTGAAGCTGGGAATGATGCATGAACAAGCCATGTAGGGCATAAAAAGTATTTCAAATACCAGCTCACCCTTGGGTCAAAGATCACAAAGTGGTTGTAATCTGCAATCCTCTGGCTTTCTTCTTTGGCCCGGCTGTTTTTGGCATAGGACATAATCGTGCCTGCAAGGGCATGGGCATGCTAAAAGGTATGATGCCCGTGATGCAGCAACATCATTAAATTGGCATAGGACATAATCGTGCCTGCAAGGGTATGGGCATGCTAAAAGGTATGATGCCCGTAATGCAGCAACATCATTATATTGGCATAGGACATAATCGTGCCTGCAAGGGCATGGGCATGCTAAAAGGTATGATGCCTGTGATGCAGCAACATAATTATATGATATAATGCCTGTGATACAACCCTGCAACGGGAATCCTCCCTCGCCTTGTCTTGTTGTGTTTTATTATTTGCAACATTCCTGCCACGACATGCAAAATTGGCCAGAACAGCAAGCAATCCTGCTAAAATTTAAGTACAGATTGCGTTGCCTGAAATTGCAGACCAGTTTCAAGCGCAAAATAATGCACATTGAGATGATGATACCAACCTGAGTGACAGAAATCGCTTGTTGAGATCCATGCCTCAAAGGTCAGTGCGGTTGAGGGAAAGTTCTGCATGCAGAGAGTGGGCTCCATACTTGTTGCATGTGCCATGTTTGTGTGGCACAAACAGCAAATCTGTTTACATTTTTTTGCCCATTCTATACTCCTCTGCATATTTAATCTTTTCTGCAGAAATGACATTAAAGCTTCAAGAGATACTGCTGGCTGGTTACACCCTATGCACAGTTTTCACAAATGATTGAATATTCAAGCGCGCGTCAGCAGTTGAGAGCGATTTGAAAAGGAGAGCAATTTAAAAAAGAGAGCGATTTAGAAAAGAGGGCGTACCAAGGACAACCCAACCTTCCCCTTCCATTCTTGTTTCTGACACACACACACACACACACACACACAGAGCCCAAGCCTAATAATCTAAAGCTTGATGGGAACAGAAGTTGCTCACCTTGAAATCTGTCTTGAGCAGGACATGGTCATCAAACAGAAGCGCATGTCCAGCACCACCGGGCTTGCTCGCCCCAGCTGCAGTTTGCAGAGAGGAAACAGGGCTTCATGGTCAGTCTGATGGCATCAGAAATTAAGGGACAGACCCTGCACCAATGATGCACTCAAGCAGGGTTGGTATTGGGCGTTCCTTGTCAGATACATTTTCCTACCAACGCATGCATAGTGGGCATACTGTTCAGGAATCTTGGCTACGTAGGCTTTACTCTTCTGGGACAAAAAAGGAAATTGGAACATAGAAATGGACCTGTGCAGTGCAGAGTATGCACATGTGTTAACATGTGCATAACTTGGTACAGCTGCCGATTCTACCCGAAATAAAGTACGATCCCAGATCGCTCCATGCAACGAGATGTTTATGTGTGTGTATGCGTGCGTACGAGCGTGCGTGCGTGCTTGCGTGTGTGTGTGTGTGTGTGTGTGTGTGTGTGTGTGTGTGTGTGTGTGTGTGTGTGTGTGTGTGTGTGTGTGTGTGTGTGTGTGTGCATGTATGGGTATGTGCATGCGTATGTGCGTGTATGTGTGTATGTATTTGTGTGTGAACGTCCTTGTTTGGTTTGTACATGCAGAGAATTTCAGACATGGATCTGTCCATGCCTGCATCAAGGGGAGTGTTAGCTACAACCAGGCAAAGCATTGCAGCCATTTCTCTGTTAGCAAAGCAAGTCTGAGATGCAACTGGAATTCAGAAACCAGGTGCGTCTGTGCTTGTTTTGCTGGCTGCGGCAGAGTTCACTGCCGCCTTTCACCCTTCAAGTTCATCCAATTTTCAAAATGGTGGCTGGCGCCAGCGTCCACAATGCCACCATCTATCTCCAAGCACAGCGCGTGTATATACCTGCTTGACAAATGCGGAGCTGGGTGCAGAGGAGGAAGACTGCCAACAGAAGGCGGAATGATTTGCCTTGCTGGTGAAGGTGGTACGGCATTGCTGAGTAGTGCTTCTGAGTTCAATATCAATTGCTACAAATGAAATCTATACTTCCATAATTGAAGCCAGATCACAGAGTTTCAAATGGATTTGTTTCAAGAACTGGTGCTAGAAGGTAGTAGAGTTTATTCCAAAATTTTGTGTGCTGCATCCCCACTTTGACACCTCTAGCGCACGTTCGTGCAAAAAATCACTGCGAGCGAAGGTGCATGCAGAAGGTCTATTTAAACGATATTTTAGCAATAATTACTTACTGAGATACTTTGCTGTTTATCAAAGCTTCAATGCTCGCATCCTCGAGGAGCGTCGCTAGCTCGTGCGCTTGCGCCCCAAGAAGGTCATGCTTTGTCCGGCCAGCAGCAGGACGCCGACAACTGAAAGCAAATGCCATGATGGGTGGCATGGGTGCGTGCGTGTGTGTTTGAGGAAAGCAAGGGAGAAGCATTGTGGAAGACACACACCAGCACTCGCTTCTCTTCTGAACTTCTGGATTCTCTTTTTCCTGCCACAGCCCCTGGGGCAGGTTTATCTCCGGAGGTCCGCAGCAACATTGATAAGCTTGTGAACTCCAACAAGGTGTGTGAACTGCTGCGAGAAAACTTCCAGGCACATCCAGGCACACGCATCTTGGTACATCTCATCATGACAGGTCATGAATGATTCCTGTTTTAATTGGTGCAGTCTGCATGGCAGTTAGGCCTAAGCAGCTGCTATGCTACTACGGTGAGAGCATGTGGCGCACGCACGCGCGCACACACACACACACACACACACACACACACACGCGCGCGCGCACACACACGCACACATACACCCACACGCATGCATGCACTCTTCTTTCACATGCATGAACAAAGTGTCTGCATTGCCCAATGGCACTAACCATGTATGCCAGGAAGAGTGAGCATGAGCACTTGTACGTGCATGTTTCGCCAAGCATTTTGACAAACACAAATCTATTGCCTGCATTGGATGTCCACATGCATGGAACTTTCATATATGTGTATGTGTGTACATGTAAGTGATCGCGCGTGCATGCATGCGTGCGTGCATTGCGAAAGCCCTATGAGCGAAACGCAAACATTTGTTGTTGTGATGAATGCTATCATGATTATGATAATAAGTCAGCTGGAAAACCTTGAGCTGATGGCAGTTTGTGAGAGCACTCAAGCAAATTTCCTCGTCCTCGCTGTGTGCTCCCTTTTATCTGCCTTGCCTTGGCATTGTCTGCTTGTCTCCAGGTGGTGCTGTTCATGAAGGGCAGCAAGCAATTCCCCCAGTGTGGCTTCAGCAACACGGTTGTGCAGGTGATGCTTGTGCTTGCTGGAAAATCCCCCTTATGTAGCCTCGAATTGCCGAAGAGGTATGCTTTGAGGAGGGAGTGACGCCTCCTTGGCTCTGAAAAGAACAAGCAGGTATCAAGCAGGGTTGTGTACTGAGAAAAGCTGGAATGCAAGCAAGGGTGTGAGCCCGCGAAGAGACCATTGCGGTGAAGGGTTGGGCATCTTGACAGCCCTGAAGATATCGTCAAAATTGTTGGGAGGCACATGACTTGGTCAGGTCCAGGACCAACAAGGATCCATAGGAAGTTTACTGTTGCTTGTTGCCGGCAAGTTCTGGGAAATTAAGCTGCGACCCTTAGCAAGGGTCGTCCCTGCAAGCAAAGCATGCCATGCCCCCTTTGACCCGCCTTGGTAACTCGTGGCTGTGCACGCTAGACATTTTGTGAAGGAAGATTGCTGCTGCCATTGCATGGTATTTGTAGTCAGGCGGTTGACATGCTTGCCTCACATATAGGAAGCATTATTATACGAGCCCACAGCACATGTTTTCTGACTGGTGGGGCTCCTAACGCTTGGGAAAATCGGTCATGCCCTAGCTTGAACCACAGCTCTGTTTGCGAGTAACTGGTGCTTGCACCAGTGCTTCCAAAGCAACATTGGAGGAGGTATGATTGCAATTGGTAGAAGACTGTGAGTGCACCACCAAGCTCTGCGTGTTGCAGTTCGTAGCTCAAATGCTTGGCCAAAGGGTGCTTGTTCACCCTTAGCGGCAACCTGGCTCAATATTGTGAGTTGTCTGGGTGTTGTGGTGTAAATGTGCTCAAAAGCAATGCCTGTCTCAGGATCCATGTCGTGCCATCCCCTTGGGGGACAGCAATGCCTGTCTCAGGATCCATGTTGTGCCATCCCCTTGGGGAACAGCAATGCCTGTCTCAGGATCCATGTTGTGCCATCCCCTTTGGGGGACAGCAATGCCTGTCTCAGGATCCATGTTGTGTCATCCCCTTGGGGAACGTGGGCTTGTTCTTTGTTGCCCAAAATGTGTGCATGCTACTCTTGTCTTATTGCATATGCACAGATCCTGAACGTTATGGGGGCCCCTTTTGAGCATGTGGACATCCTCGCAGACGAGAGCTTGCGTGTGGGCATGAAAGAGTACAGCCAATGGCCCACATTCCCCCAGGTGTGTGCGCTCATGTGTGGGAGCATGCGTGGGATTGTGTGTATGTCTGTGCATGTGTGTGTGTGTGTGCGTGCGTGCGTGCGCGTGTTCGCTCTATGCAAGCAAGGGAGAATCTTGCGCCTGCAGGCTTTCAGGCTGCTAGAAAGTGAGAATCACTGAGTTCTTTGCTTGCGTAAGAACTCAGGTTCTTGGAGGTTGTAGAAAGTGAGATGAGTGACCTGTGTCTTTTCCTGTATCTCAGTTTCTCCCTCTTTTTGTATTTCCAGTCTCTTTCTTCAACTTGCCTCAGGTTAATTTTTAAAGCCTGAGGCACACTTCCTGCCTTCTTTTTGTCTGCCCTCTCTTCCCTTTTATGCCTGGCAGGTTGTTGAGTTTGCGGTGTAATAAATGCAACATCCCTCACATATCTCACGATGCAACCGGAATAGAGCTCTTCTATAAGTTGATGAGTTGTCATGAGTACAAAGGATCGATGCTTGCACGCTATTCTTGCCAGTAAGGCAAGCAAGCATAATGCAAAAAAGTAGGCTTGCGACACGCCCTCTGGTAGGCAGGACTTGGAAAGGAATTCAAGGTAGAAAAGCTCAGGGAACTCAAAGGAGAAGGAAGACGACAAAATAATAATGATAGTTGAGATGGTGCGATCTCTTAAAACTTAAGCCTAGGCCCACCATGTATGTTCTGGCACAAGGAAAAGAGGGCCCATAAGCTTACCACTGCTTAAACATTACGGTTAATCGTCAAGCTGGTGCGTAATTGTGGCAGTGAGTGCTTTACACACACGCACATCATCGGGAAAAGAGGTTGAGGAGAGGGATGTACACACCAGCATATGAGTGTGGCGTGATGCTGCCTGGGAACGCAGAACGCAAGACGCTTGCAGGCGTTGACTCCTTGCATTGTCTCTTCTGCCAATGATGGGACTGCCCCGCATGTGCACGAGGCTGCTTGCTTGCGAACGCTGGAGAGGTTTAGTGCCTTTCTTGGTGTGCTTGTGAGCAGCGCAGTGTCTTTCTTGTTGTTGCTTGTGAGCAGCGTGCTCTCTCAAGGGACAGAGGAAAACTTGTGACAGCCTGCTGTTCTTCATCTCGTTCACAAGCTACATATTACTTCCTATTGTGCATTATAAATGAGTCTCTGTCTCAGCTGTTGACGTGTCAGCTCCAAATTACGCATTTGCAGGTGTACATCGGTGGAGAGTTTGTTGGGGGCGCTGACATTATGATCCGTGAGTGTTACTTAAATTGCAGTTCTTTTTTATCTATCAGTGTCTGAGCTGCCCTGCTTGGTACTTGGTCAGCACACTTGCCCCGTGCGCTTGGCTAGCACACTCAGCCTGCGCACTTGGCCAGCGCAAGCTCTTGACACAACTAACTTGCATAATGCCTACAAGGTCATGCTGTGGACATCGCTCTCCCATGCAAGTGTGTTCACGAATAGATGCACAGCTCCAAACCTACCCTGTTACATTTGCTTTGTCTTGCAGAGATGTTTCAGAGTGGAGAGCTGAAGGAGCTGCTTGAGAGGGAGCTGAACTCATGATGCTCTGATCCTGAATAAACTGAGCTGGTGGGACCGATTTCATTTGGAGCATGCGGCAGAGAAGTTGCCTTCAAATTGTGCTCCCGTGCAGGCTTGTCCTTTTGTGTATAAGTTATATATGTATGGAAAGAAAAAGTGAAAAGCAGGCAATAAGCCTGTGTATTGGTCTTTGAGTGTGGGGAAGGGATCTTGTGCTGCAACCGCTGCAAAGCTGTCAGCTCCTGCTCGTTAGCTTGTTACGTATGTGTGAATTATTGTGGAAAAGGATACAATGCTTGAAAGGTGTTGATATCTGCTGCTTTCTTGTAAGTTGAGGTTTGACACATTGATTTTGACTGGCGCAGCACCGACTCTGAATAGAGAAGAAGGGGTGAGGTTGAAATTGTGCTGTAAGGTTACTTAGCTTTATTCCCTGCAAGGGCAGCTGAGCGGAAATACCAAGGCCTGTAACCAGACCTGGCCAACAAATGTTCAACTCATAAAACTTGGAACTTCAAAAGAAAATATGCTGTGGATTGTGAGCTAAGATTCACACATTGAAGACCCAATAGCCTGCGCTGACACATTTAGTGAGTCTTCTCAGGTAAAGGGAAGCCAGGAGCATCCCACATTCAATGGATCCGGTACTCACAGTGTAAGATCTTTCTACAATTGGTTACAATTGGTTACAATGGGGGGTGACCTTCAGCCAGGTCGTTTGGCTGATCGGCTTGTGGCTGGTCTCTGCCAGCCAAAAATAAATCCATAAGCTCAGACACAAAAAAGAAAAGCTTTGCGTTTCGCTGATGAAGGAACTGATAAACAAATTGAGAGCTCACTTGATGCAGTAAAAAAGGTTGCGTCTCAAAAATATCCTGGAAGTAAGGTTCAAAAAGCACTTAATACTTGCGGCGCAGAGAACAAACGTGTCCATCAGTACAGTTGAAAAGGACATGTGCTTCATCTTGAGTTTGGTTGCAAGGACACCTGTCACACACAGAGGCACCATCATCCTGCCAAACAGCCGATTCAACTTCCAAAGTATGAGCACGAAGCCGGAACCTGCTCACATTACAAGGGTTTCAATGGTGGCCTACAGCCCGAGACTCTGGCTGATCGGTCGCTGGTGAAACATGCTCAACCAGCAATAGAGCACCTGCTCACATTACGTATAACTTGCTTGGACAAATCCAAAAAAAGATACCAAGGCAGGGGTGCATAGGTTTGGCGAGCGTTGCAAGCAAAAGGAGTAGCAAACCAAGCTTGGTAAGTAGCTAATTATTGTTGTTTCCCCTTGGATCCACTGACTCAGCTTCTCTCCAAACTCCTTGCAATCTGTACCTCAAGTCTGCACTAAAATCATTCATGGAAATGGCACCTCCTGACCTCACGGCCGCAGGCTGCTCAAAGATTTCAGAACCACGCGAACCTTGGAAGGCTTGATTAACTGCGCTGTCCAGCACTTGTCATCCTTAGGTTGTAACTTCAAATCGGCCTTCTACTACTACCAAAAAGATAGAATGACTACGCAGTCCAAGTCTGGCCGCGTGCATTAAGCAAAGGTCACCTGTCCTGAAAGCCAGGGCCCTACCACACAGACCAAAAGGAAGAGCAAGCACAGAAGTCTAGGCCAGCAAGTTGGCCCCGCCATGGGACCTGTAACACTTCTAGGTCAAAGCCAAGCTGGTATCGCGGTGGGCCAAGTTAGGTCTGCAAGGGTGCAGTCGAGAAGAAGCAGGGGCTGGAGTGTCTCTGGCAACTTTCCTCTCAAGTTGAATGGATTTTTTCCCCACGTGGTGTCCTGCTGCTGCCACCGAACTTGACGATTCTGGCCTATCCTCAGACTTAGCAGCAGGTTACAGGTGTCACAACGAGAGTCTGCTGTGCCAAGAGTGTGCTGCAAGTTAGTTGGACAGTGGTATTTATCCTTGTGGCAACACAGCTGAGGCTGTGTTGAGAGAACTATACTTCATGAAGGAACTCGTAGTAACACCATCTTGTCATTATCATCTTTGTAAACCCAGTCAAGCCCCTAATATAGTAGCCCATGTGTGAGTAAGCTCACCTAGCCCTTGGAGGAGGAAGCCAGCAGTGCCACGCCAGTTAAGTGTATCAGTCCAGCATACAAGGTTCAGCCTATTTACCAATAGCATTATCCAGCAAGCCAAGCAAGCAAGAGTCAAGCCGACTCTCCAGAATCTGCATCATATCTGTCAGTGGCTGGAATCTCCAGCCAAACCCGCTTGTTGCTGTGCGCCACAGCATCAACATCTTTACATCTTTTCTGGTCATGGGATGTCAAGACACTAATATGGCTGCGTCACTTTCTCAGCCTGACATAGGTTACAGGAAAAAGAAGGCCTCCAGTCAAACGGTTGACTGCTAGCCTGCTCATAAAAAAGCAATCATTCATCATGATGTAGAAAAGGAAAAAGCTTGTTATTGTTTTGATTTAAGAAAGAAGAGATATGATAAGACTGTACATGGTGAATGCCAGGCACGTAGGGAACCACGCTATTGGAAGAGTGAGATAAAGAGAGGAGAGGACCAGAAAATAAGGGAGCATATTTAAGCTGAAGAGAACAAACATGGGGATGAGTGCATTTGAAAAGAACGTGCACGTTCAATACGTGTTGCTCATCCTGCACATCATCTTGGGCATCACATAGATCATGATGTGATCACAGGCAGGGGAAATAGCATCATCCCATGAGGCCTGTTCGACTTTCAAGGTATGGACACAAAGGCGAAATCGAGCCACACTGTGGACGACGTGTTCGGTAAATCCAGTAGAATATTTGGGCAGAATATGGAGAATATGTAACGTGTGCAGGCTTGGTTGGGAGAGCACACTAGTGATGATAAATAAAATTTTTGCTATTTACGTCTCGTGGGTCGTGACCAGAAAATTGTCTCCAACATGCACAGATGGCGAGACCTGAGATCCATAACAAGCTGACTCAAGTCCAAAGGATCAGCAGAGCGTATCTTTTGCTGGAAATGATGGGCGTGATGTAAGCCATTCATGGCAGACAATAGATGGGATGTCCAGCAGGAAGAGTTCCTGGGGCTGAGGGAGATGTCCGCATGAAAAACCTTGTTAAGTAGAGCGCTGTTGCAATGGGTGAGAGAATTACATAAGCGTGCACAGGCTCTGAACCACTTGAATTGATTAGGTTCGATTCCACACTCATGAAGGACACTCCAGGAAGGAGTTGATGTTTGTACACCCAGCATGGATCTCAAGAATCATTGATGATCTCAGAAGCCATTTCTGGATGCAATTATTCATCTCTGTCCCCTGTTGAAGATATGCAGTGGCCCAGATCTGACTTGCATACATTCCTGCTGGTATGACATACGTCTTGAAGAGCCATAAGTAGGCATGTAAGCGGTGTGTAATCTGGTGTTGATGGGCAAAAGTTTGCATGCGAGCCATGCCTGCCAGGCTTTTTTTCTTTTTCTTTTCTTTTTCCTTCCAGGAAGGGTTTGAGAGCTTCCTCAGCAGCATTGTGCAGATTAATGTGTTTGTCAAACTGCATCCCCAGGTAGCGACAGGTATTTGAGTAAGGCAAGACCTCACCATCATAAAAAGGGGGAGGCAAGTTATCAGTCTTGGAGTTAAAACAGACGACAACAGATTTTTTGTCAGGAATTTCCGACGGGCATAAGCCTTGAGACGGTTAAGCATGGCCTGAAAATTATTTGGCGAGTCGGAGGTTAAGCATAAGTCATCAGCGTATAGAAGGTTGGTTACATGGAAATTAGGTGTGCCAGTGCAAGCTCGTTCAATCCCCTCAGAAACCTCATTGATGTAATTAAGGTGAATGGAGAAAAGCAATGGAGACAGGGGACAGCCCTGCATAACACCATAGGTGGGCCTGACACATACTTGCTTATCCCCATCAACCAGAATGTAGTTGTCCTTGTGATACAAAATTTTTAGGATATTGAGAAGGTGAATAGGGAGCTGGCATTGGTGAAGATGGTGCCATAGCTTGTCACGAGGGATGGAGTCGTATGCCTGTTGGAAATCAATGAATGCTGAATACAGGCGTGACGAGCCATGTGGTTTGCAGGTCTGGGCAGCATGTTTAAGATGTCTCAAAATAAAAAGTGGGTGCAAAGTGCTGCGCCCAGGGAAGAACCCAAATTGACAATCAGGAACTTTGTTGTTTTTGAGGCGCCAGTCCTGTGATAAAGTGCGCATTACATTAGCATAAAGGCGGTAGAAGGTCCCGCTTACAGCAATCATACGGTAATTGCCAGCATCAGTAATAGAGCCTTTTTTATACAAGGGTGTAATTTTGGCAGTTTTCCACTCTTGTGGGATAAAAGCTCGTTGCATGAGAGTATAAAAGAGTTGGGAAATACATGGCGTCAGAACATTGATAGAATGAAAAACCCTGCCATCCTCTCTTCGCACCAGTTTGCATGCATACTCCAGAAAAGATTAAAGAACGGTATCAAATCCAGGGGAAGAGGTGGGATTGACACAAGAAATGTGTTTGGCCACAATCTCATTCAGCTGACACGCGTCTGGAAGACGGAAAGGCTGAAAATGAGGGGAAGCAGATTGTGTGTGGTTGCAGCCAATAGGAACTGCAAGTTCTCTGCCAGATAAAGTCTTTGACCACCTCATGGCAGGTCTGTCAGCACGCTGTCTAAAAGCAGCATTAAGGTGGTCTTGCCGAGCAGCAGCAGAAATAGGAGTAACGTGTTTGACAACGGATTTTTAAATCAAATTATGGACAGAGGGATTTTTCTTATACAGCTTGTCCAAGAAGATAGCTGTACGCGTCTGTATATCTGCGCTTGGTCCGCTGGGCACATGCTTTGTACTGTTGTTGAAGTTTTTGACAAGCATTCCATGCCACCCCTGTTTTGGCAGCAGTGATGAAAGCTCGTTTTTTCTGGGAGCACTCAGCATCAAACCATAAGGGTTTTCTGGTCGGAAAATGATGCCCAGACGGCACAGAGTAGTTCAGAGGTCTAGTCATGCCAACATTTGGGTGACACGCTGTCCGCACGATCCAAGATTTAAGGGTGGTGTATGCCTGATCACAGTCATGAGCAGGAAGTTGTTGACAGAAATTATGATGCACTGAATTAGCAGCAGATAGAAAGGAAGCATTGGTGGCTATAAAGAAAGTATGGTTCCTAACTAGCAAGTTAGCAAGAGCCTTAGTACGAGTCTCATCAAGGCGCTTAAACCAAATTTAGCCTAAAGCTAAACACAGCTAGCCCAGGAGAAAGCCAGAGGCAAAGCAATGAGGATTGGGAAGCTTGTCAGCGGTGCTCCTGGACGCCCGGCCTCCACCTCCCAGCAACCCCCAACAGCAGCAAGCTGGTTTCAGAAGCCTGAGGTGTGCAGATGCCTGCCTGGAAATTGGTTGGCTTGAAAAAGAAAAGAAGAACTACGTAGGCAGAGGAAACTCTCCCTACATCAATTAAGGAAAAGGAGACACATTGGCTCAGAAGAGCCGTGAGTCCCCTCCACCACGAAGCTACAAAAAGAAGACTCTAATGGGGATCTGGAGGGTTATTGGAAGCACCCGGCTCCATAACCAGGCTGCAAGAAGTATTATTGTTTTCAATAGCACGCCTAGTGGTAACAAGCTTGTTGGCATACATGACAGGATGGGCATGAAGTTTGCGAGCAAGTTTATTGGCGTGTTGGTGGTCAAGTCCCAGTTGTTTAAACTGGTTAAGGGTGTGCTCAGTGTAGCAGGTCCCACCAACACCCAAAAGGATGGTGTGGAGAGTCACAACTTTTGCATTAACGAGTTTGCAGAGGTCTGCATGCTGCCGCTGTGCCGCCTCCAACTGCTGTCCAGGCCTCGTGTCTTCACAGTACTTGATTTCAATCAAGTGCACATGCCGCTGGTGTACATTCAGTTGGTGGGGGTGCCTCACGTGCACGCGGTTGGCTGTTGTGGTCCTCTGTGTGGGGTTGTGTCTGCTGCATAACGCATGATGGTGTGAGCAGGAGATAGAAGGAGAAGAAGAAGAAGTGGGTTTGGCTTGATAGGGAGGAACCAGTATAGCATCAGGACGACTGGATGTGAGTCTAGATCTCTTAAGAAAATTCCTAGGAAAAAGGTAAGGGGGTAAAATTCTGTTTGATGCATGTGCAGGGATTTGGAGGTTGTGTTGCGCCAGCCTATCATCACTCCCTATGTCCATGTTAACCAAGCCTGCCCCCCAAGGGATTTTGCTAAAAGCTTTGATGGTCATTCTTCCAGCAACATTGTGGCGTTATTTTTTCATGCTGGAGATGATATGATTTTGGCAGCCTGAAAGCATGTGGAGTGCGCTGTCTGATTGATGACAGCCTAGGAGAGGGCATAGTGGATCAGTAGACCTTATGAAGCGAACTGCACGTTTTTGGTTATAGAGGGTGCCAGTGCGATATTGTAAGATGGTGTGTTTCATGGGTGTGGATATACAGGACATGTTCCTAAAGGCATTGCTGATTTTCTTGTTAACATGAGGTGATAAGCTCTGATAAAGAGAGTAGTAGCCTGTTTTGGATTTGCTGTATCCAAGTCTATGTTTTGTATGCATGCGGGACTTGAGAGCATTTTGAAGATTGGAAAGGTAAGTGATTTCAGGATTGGGTGCAGGAGCTGTGGATGTGCCAGCATTGTGTTCTTTTTTTCCTCCTTGGCTAATCAAAACAAACGAGAAATTGGATTTCCGCCAGGGCCTGCGCCAGGGATCCCAGTATCAGCCACGCTATGTTTGCCTGCTATTTAGTAATAGCATCTGCACATTCGTTACCAGCAATTCCAGAATGAGATTTTACTTTGTAGAAACAAATGGTTTGTGAGTTGTTAATGAGAGAGATATGCTTTTAAGAACATCCCTTTGAATATGTTGTTTGTGCTTCTCGGGGTAAATAAGTTGCTTACATATTTGATGAAGAGAGGTGAAACTGTCTGAAGCAATGCGTGAAAAAAAAGAAGAAAACTACCCAGGCAGTGAAAACACTCCCCACATCAATTAAGGACTCCTTCGGAAAAGAGGATACTATCCTTGTGGTACAAGATGGTCCTAGCATTTTTAAGACCCACATGAATGGCACTTGTAGTGTCCCAAACCTAAAACAATGAATGCATATCCCTTTATTGGAGCAGCTGCCCTGATTCAATATGTACGTTTTAAAAGGCACCTTTTGTCCCACCCCATTGTCGGTAGGACTCACTGTTAGTGCCAGCACTGATTGTTAGGGCTTTCCTTATTAAACGCTGGATGGTGTCCAGCATAGACTTCTACTTGTACTTTTTATGTAAAAACAGAAGGCTATCACTAATCAAGCAAGCCAATGAAAAAAAAGCTGAGATTGTTGAAGTGTGTCCTACTGCCGTGCTTGCTTGCCCTGAGAAAAAAAAGTGGGGCTTGCGCTTAAACAAGTCAGTGGATGTATGGCTCCTTTCCTCTTTCAGTGACATTTGGGTCGCTCTTGCCATACCCAACTGCGCCGCTGAGCGAGGACGTGTATTTATCTACATGGCATGGGGATCCAAGCTCGCTTGTGAGGGGGCCGGGGCTAATGTCAAGCCGCTCACCCTTGTAGGCTGCGTGTGATAACAAATCCAGCAAGTGCACATGAGAACTTGTTTCGAGTTTGTGCAGAACTCATAAGGGAGATGATCTGATTGATCAGCCAAATGGGGTTGGTGGACACACACTTCAAAGAGTTGCAGGGCTTGGTATCATTGAGAACCTCCTTGAAATTTTGAAACCTAGCTCCTTCGTTAGCAGCGTTTGGATGAGCAAATTCATGCACCCATCTCGAGTCTTCTTCTGCTCTTTTCTTCAGCTGTCTGCATCGAGAACTCCCAGTATAAGCTGTACAGAGGAGATGACACCATACTTTTCTTTTCCACTGAAAATAGCATCCATGCTTCAATACTGACCTTGCGCTTCGGACGCCCTCACAGCTGCTTCAGAGTCTGCACTTGGTGCTGGGTTTTTGCCTGGCACTGCATGGGTGTGTAATGGAAATAAAAGGGTTAGAACAGAAGGGGGAGTTTGCACACGGCTCGCCATGCTGCTCCTCGGCTATTAGTCAGCCGGCGCTGGCAAGTTGCTAGAGATTCCTAAAACACTTGGCCATAAGCTAGCTTATTACTAAACAAACCTGGGAAAGGAGGCGGCTTCTCTGCAACCTCAGTGGAAGGTGGACTTGATGCAATGTCGGGCCCTTCCTTTATGGGCTGCTCCTTTATCATTGTTGTATGCTCCTAGCCGATGTTGATGTTCTCAGACTCAAGAGAAAGTTCTTACGAATTAAATTTTATTTGTTATTCTGGATCTTCCTCCTTCGGACTCAAAAAAGGATCAACTCGTGCAAAGAATCAGGTCACGCAATCATGGAATTGTTTATTGATTCAATCCAAATATCTTTAAATTTCGATGCATGCGTCAATCAATTAAGGGAGAGGGGAAGGGAGCACGCACATTTGGTAAATAGTTTCCTTTTACATAAATGTGAAAACAGAAGAGGCCAGTAAGCTTTCTTACTCTCCTCAAGGATATGGAGGGTTATAACCCTGGAGGGCCATTGGTGCTAGTGGCTCCACCCATAGCCCTGACGTGATGCCAGCTTGTGCCATTCAGCAGCCTTTTGGTTTTCACAAAACTTTGGAGAGCTACATCAATTAAGGAAAAGGAGACACATTGGCTCAGAAGAGCCACGAGTCCCCTCCACCACGAAGCTACAAAAAGAAGACCCTTATAGGGATCTGGAGGGCTATTGGAGGCACCCGGCTCCATAACCTGGCTGCGAAAAGTATTCTTGTTTCAATAGCACGCCTAGTGGTAACAAGCTTGTTGGCATACATGACAGATCTGTCTAGAATGGGCATGAAGTTTGCGAGCAAGTTTATTGGCGCGTTGTTGGTCAAGTCCCAATTGTATAAACTGCTTAAGGGTGTGCCCAGTGTAGCAGGTCCCACCAACACCCAAAAGGATGGTGTGGAGAGTCACAACTTTTGCATTAATGAGTTTGCAGAGGTCTGCTTGTTGCCACTGTGCCGCCTCCAACTGTCGTCCAGGCCTCGTGTCTTCACAGTACTTGGTTTTAATTGAGTGCACATGCCTCTGGTTTACAGCAGACTCCTTGTGCTCTTAAGCCTCCCTGAAAGTCTGCTTGTTCAGGGAGTAACCAGGTTTGTATCTGAGAGCCTGGAATGTTTGAAGGAGGTTTATTTCGGTTGCATAATGTGGAATGGTGTGCACGGCAGACCTCAAGCAGTTAGCCCAAGCTGGAAACATAAAAAAGATGGAAAAAAAGCAGAAAATAGGTGAAAGATAATGCATCTCACTACCGGCTATCTCTAACAACCTGAGTTCTTTTGCAGAGAAGCATAGAACTCAGTGGGTTTTTTTTTGTTCTTGTTTCCCAGGTAAAACTAGTTCTATTCCGGCTCGTGTAGGTGCTCTGGCTACGCAGAACTGGGGTTACGTGCTGCCAGGGCAAGGTAGCAAGTTGCATGAAGTCGTTGTGCATGCTCTGCAGCCCTCCCCTCTTGAGACAGTAGCGGGAGGAGCGCAGCAGCTTGCATGCTTGCTCGCGCTCGGCAGCATACTTGTCATCAATGCTGTTGCTGCTGCTGTTGCTGTCATCGCTGCTGCTGCTGCTGCTGCTGCTGCTGCTGCTGCTGCTACTGCTGCTGCTGTCCTGTTGTCGTCGCTTCTTCTAGATCTTCTGCTGGTGTCGCGGCTGCTGCTGCGGTTGCTCCTCTTCTGGCTCACCATCATCCCAGAATAGGCTCAGGTAACCCAAGGCCGAGGCATTCAGGGCGCCACGCCCCCGGCCACGGCCCCGTTCCCCAGGGCCCTATCCACGAGCGCGTCCAGCAGACGCGGAGGCTGGGGCTGGGGCGGACTGGTCTCGAGGCCTGCTGCTCTGACAAAAAACTGCTTGAATCGACATAACTCTCTAAAGCTAAGCCAAAACGGTCTAAGAAAGCCCCGAGAAAGGAAAAGATGGTGACCTTATTGCATGAGCGGCTATAAGGACAGGTCACACTTCTCACTCATCTCTAATAATCTCAGTTCTTCTGCTGGGCAGAGAACTGGATGTTTCGGTTTCAGGCAATTTTTTGCTTAAAATAGGCTGCCCTTGTAGGCAGATACCGCGATTAGATCATTTTCTTTCTTAGCCTGCTTGACCACCATGTTGATCCTAATCAGGCTTTGGCATTCTTATTCTTTTGTGTCATAGAGCCAACCAGTCATACATTTCAGGATCTGGAGCATAACACTGCACGCCTTTTGATCCTCTATTTCTATAGATGTTCTCGTTTATCTCCAAATTATCAACGCGCACCGTGACCTTGAATGGTGAAATGAAAGCTTCTAAGGCTATATGACTTTTTGATTTTTAATTCCTGAAGAATCAAGAATCAATCAATGCATGGATCCAGTTTGCATGGTCACTGGGTTTGGTCAACTCCGGACATGTTTCAATACTTTATCATACACATTGTACCTGCAGCGAATCCCAGCAAGCGCAGACAGGGGCATTAACTTTTGAAGACACAATCTTAGGATACAAAACTACACCGTACATTCACAGCTTCAAACAAAACCATTAAAAACTTTTTAATTTGAAAGAAACAACCACGTAGGCAGTGCGAACACTTTCTACATGAATTAAGGAAAAGGAGACACATTGGCTCAAAGAGCTGTGAGTTTCCCTCACCACAGGGTAAAATGAAAGCTAGTATTGGTCTGTTGGGTTCCTGGCACCACGCGGCCCCAGGGCACCACCATCATAACGAGTATTTATGTTTTCAATGGCACGTCTGGTAGAGGCAAGTATGTGTGCATATTGCACAGACTGGGCATGGAGCTTTTGTGCAAGCTTTGTAGACCTTTAGTTTTTTAAATGATCCAAGGTATGGGCAGTATAAATATTCCCTCCCACACCCAGAAGGATTGTGTTACGTCTCATACTGCAGAGTACCCAATGTGAGGGGGGAGAGGGTGATCTATTTGGGTTAGTAGGGCAAGGAGTGACCAAGATAGCACCGGGGCGGCTGGAGTTGCACCTAGCTTGATCAGGAATGCTGGGTTCAAAGAGGGAGGGAGGTGTAGCACAAGAAAGTGTGGGAGCGGTGCTTATCATGATTCTGTGCGAGAGAGGTCTTCAAAGAAAAGAAAAACTACGTAGGCAGAGGAAACTCTCCCTACATCAATTAAGGAAAAGGAGACACATTGGCTCAGAAGAGCCGTAAGTCCCCTCCACCACAAAGCTACAAAAAGAAGACTCTAATGGGGATCTGGAGGGTTATTGGAAGCACCCGGCTCCATAACCAGGCTGCAAGAAGTATTATTGTTTTCAATAGCACGCCTAGTGGTAACAAGCTTGTTGGCATACATGACAGGATGGGCATGAAGTTTGCGAGCAAGTTTATTGGCGCGTTGGTGGTCAAGTCCCAGTTGTTTAAACTGGTTAAGGGTGTGCTCAGTGTAGCAGGTCCCACCAACACCCAAAAGGATGGTGTGGAGAGTCACAACTTTTGCATTAACGAGTTTGCAGAGGTCTGCATGCTGCCACTGTGCCGCCTCCAACTGTTGTCCAGGCCTCGTGTCTTCACAGTACTTGATTTCAATCAAGTGCACATGCCGCTGGTTTACATTCAGTTGGTGGGGTTGCCTCACGCGGTTGGCTGTTGTGGCCCTCAGTGTGGGGTTGTGTCTGCTGCGTAATGCATGATGGTGTGAGCAGGAGGTAGAAGGAGAAGAAGTGGGTTTGGCTTTATAGGGAGTAATCAGTATAGCATCAGGACGGCTGGAGGTGAGTCTTCAAAGAGAGCCAATAAAAAATTGTGGAAGGGGTCCCTGGCATCTGGAAGTGCAATGTCTATGGTGTCTGAGAGGGCTGCGGTGCGTGCGCAGGCGTCAGCCCCTTCATTGCCAATGATGCCAGAGTGGGATTTGACTTTGTAGAAATAAATAGGATGAGGGGAGTGTTCTAACAAATTCGATATAGCCTGGATGAGCTCTGCATGGAGGTGATTCCTCATCCGCATAGGATTAAGGGTTTGTTTATAAATTAGGGTTTAGGGTTTAGGGGGTTTAGGGTTTAGGGTTTTAGGGTTTTAGGGTTTTGGGTTAAATTTGGCTAAATTTGGGAGAGGCAGGATGCACTATCAGAGGCAATGTCAGTTTGCCCTTTTTGGAGTGCCACAAGAATACCCACAAGTTCTGCTCTAGTGATGGTATTAGTAGGCCCATGGCCATTGGGTTTGACGTGCAGCTGCAAGTGTTGGGAGGGTGGACTAGTGTCCCTTCCTGGTTTGTAAACACCTCAACCAGAAAGTTGTGGGGAGTCATTATTTTTTTGTTTAAAGGAAAAAGAAAAAACTATGTAGGCAGAGAAAATTCTCCATACATCAATTAAGGAAAGAGAGACACATTGGCTCGAAGAGCCGTGAGTCTCTCTCACCAGAAGATGAGAGGGGAGTTAATGTGGATCAGGTGGGTTTCTGGCAGCACGCTGCTCCAGGGCACCAGTATTATGATGAGTGTTTTTATTTTCAATGGCACGTCTGGTAGAGGTAAGTTTGTGCGCAAATCGTACAGAATGGGCATGGAGTTTTCTTGCAAGTGTTTCAGATCTCTGTGAGTCAATCCCTAATTTTTTGAATTGATCAAGGGTATGGGCAGTGTATATAGTCCCACCCACACCCAGGAGGATTGGGTGGATAGTGATCCCTGCACCTTGGAGTTGTTTGCAAAGTTCACTGTGTTGTTGCTGTGAGGCTTCTAGCTGGTGTTTAATTACACTGCCATCAGTGTAGGTGATTTCTCTCCAGTCCTTGATTTTAGGTGTGAACATCTTTTTGTAGTTGGCAGGGATGAAAGCTGCCCTGAGGTCACTTGTGTGAACAGCTATGTGTGTCAGGGGGAAGTGATTAAAATTCCTTTTTCCAGGTGTTTGATGCTAGGTGTTGGTGGGTACGCAGTGGCGTGGCAGGACTTGGACGATCCTTAAAGGCACTACGACACTCCATGTTCCCAGGTGATCCCTCAACCCAGAAAAGAAAGATTTACGCTTGCCATGCAGCCGCGTGCATCAAGGAAAGAGCCTTCCACGGACTCCTCCCAAAGAGGGCATCTTTTTCTCCACCCCGGCTACAAGGATTTGATCCGGGGACCTCCTTTCTGTCGCCCTTCTCGCGCTCGACCAGGGTTCCATAACATGCCAAGTCACTGAGCACCCAAGTGTACCCAATGCTTCCCATATTACTGTTGCGGGGACGGGCCGTGCTGGCGGTGTGGTTGTCAATTTCTACATAGTGTATAGATGTAATTTATACAGTGTATACATGGTCTACATAGTGTGATTGTCAGTTTCTACATAGTGTGTACATGTGATTTCTACATAGTGTATACATGTAATTTTTACATAGTGTATACATACAACAGAAGAAGCAACTTTCCCCAGGTCTGCACTGATTGCACGAGAGCAAACCCTCTGGCACTTGTCAGGAACAAAAAACACAGTAAACCCGTTTGCGATGCCGTGAGTTGCGTGGGATCAAGACACATGTTGGTGTAACGATGCCAGCAACGTTCTCCTCAGCTTCTCCAACAGGAGGGAAGCCCTCAACCTGCGCTCTACAGCTCCTGCGTTTGCTTACCCTACCTGGCAACATGTTCCTTTTGATGAGGACTTGAAGAATGGAAAAGGAAACTTCTTACATTGCTCAATTGACCCCGCAAAACGCATTGACATAGACCCCTCCAACCTGTACAACAACGTTAAAAAGAACCACCACATCCTATGAGCGTAGTACAGGTGTTGACATGGCAACAAGGTGCAGCAAGGGCAGGGATGCTGAACATAAAGATGCTCGCAAGGCACCGAGGAATGCTGGGTGAGGCTCACGTGCTTGAAATTCAGGACTTCAGTCACATATTCTTTTTTGAATCTATATTGCGAAGGCATTCTGATGATGAGCACTCTAAAGAGTTGGAGGAGCCACTCCACACTATTTTCCTTTACAACGTTGTTCCACATTGTTTTGTTGACTGAGACATGCAATCTACAAAAGTTCTTGAAAATTCTACCAAACCATGACCTTTTAGGTCTGTCTACTATACCCCAGGGGCGTGAGGGCCAGAAGGATATGGAGTTGCAGTTGTAGCTGCCAACTGTTGTAAACCTTGTAACCCTTGTAGCTGCCAAGCTTGTACAGGATACATGCCCCTTTCTGTATCAGATCCTCAGTTCCTTCATGTGCTACGCAAGTGCGGGTAGAGCCTATCCAGTTCGACTGGATCAGAGCCTGAACACTTCTTTACAACTCTCCCATCCATTGCAACATCACTCTTCTACAATACAATTTCCATCTGATATCTCCCTCAGTTCCAGGAAATCCTCTTAGTGGACCTCGCACCTATAGTTCCTCCTCAAAATAGGGACATCCACCTTGTTGAACTAAAATTTTGTTCAGACACAAACCCCTCCATCACTTTGGAAACTGCAGCAACACATTATGCTCACAATATAACCAGGCTTTAAAACCGTAGCTCAAGAAATTTAAACAGGAATAAAAAATTTGACGCTGCATATCATCCTGATTGGTGTGGCAGGCACTGTCTACAAGGAGTACACGATCAAACCTCATGTCAATTTAGGTCTAACCAAACATAAAGCAAAATCCCTAGCATTCAATTTGAGTTGCTTGCCATTCAGAGATTAACCACAATCATTAACACCAGGCACGCTCTTTGTTTACGGGGGCTTCAAGGGTGGTGGTGGTGGGGGCGCAGGGCGCGTGGAGGAGGAGAGTCCGGGCGTCTAGGGGCCTGGCCGACAACCCGCCTGATCCTCATTAGTTCTGTCTCTTTCCCTCACCTAGGCTAGTTTTGGCTAATGAAGTTCTGAGGGACCTTTGGTGAGACCCTTGCTAGCTTACCAGTTAAGGGACCTTTCCTTGATGCACACGGCCTTTTAATTCCGTAGACTTTTCTTTCCTTTCCCATAGTTCCCCACGAATGGCTTACATGCTCATGCCTTCCAACAGAAACTACGTCCAGCTAGCCCTTTAGATCTGAGTCAGCTGATAGTGGATATTAGGTCACGTCACCTGGCATACTGAAGGCAACCTTCCTCTTACCGTAATGGTGACCATTCTCAAGACCTCAACAGCCTGTTGAGCAGAAAGCATACCTACCATCACTGGTGTGCTCTCCCGACCATGAACGCGCATGTTACATATTCCCCTTACATTCTGCCCAAATACCTATACCTGGACTAACCAAAACACGTTGTACGCGGTAAATCCTATTTTGTCTTTGTGTCCATACTCAGGAAGTTGTGCAAGCTTCATGGAATAACGCTGTTTCTCCTACGTGTGATCTTTGTGATGCCCAAGATGATTTGCAGGATGAACAGCATGTCGTTTTTAAATGCACTTACCCCCAGGTCTGTTCTCTTCGGCTCAAGTATGCTTCCTTGTTCTCTGGCCCTCTCTGTCCAGTCTCCCAGACTTCTCCTCCGGTGGCTCCTTACCTGCCTGCCATTCACCATGTACATTCTTTCATGAATCAGAGCAACAGCAAGCTTCATCCTTTCTTACCAAGGCACACGCATTTGGACTTTCTTACCAAGGCACATGCATTTGGATTTGTCTCCACATGTCATGACGAATGTTAGCTGTTTCAGACTTAGGGCACACACACTGAAGGTGGAGACAGCAGCTTGGGATACTCGGAACACTCTTTTGTGGGATCGCTGTTCTTGTGATGAGATTCAAGATGAGGCTCATGCCCTTTTGGTGTGCAGAGACGCAGATGTTTGTGCTTCGAGAAGAAAGTACTACGATAGTATGCTCACCTGTTCAATTGTTTCTCTAGTGATTTTTCAATGGAGCAACCATTTTTACAACAAGCCAGTGTCCAGGATGTTTCTGATTTCCTCTTGCAACACATCAACAAGCTTTTTTCGTTTGTTTCTGAGCTTATGGACATTATGTTGGCTGGCGAGGACCAGTCACAGGCCGACCAGCCGAACAGTCTGGCTGAAGGTCCCCCTGTGTAAAATCTAAATCTAAAAAATCTAAATCATCCTTTCTTACACGAGCCTTTTCTTTTTCTATGAGCATGCCAGCAGTCAGTCGTTTTGACTGGAGGTCTCCTTTCCTAAAACCTTTTTCCTTCATTGAATCAGGAAAAACGGTCCTCTGACACACACACAATGCTGCTGTTTCCACAAAAATGCAAGCTATGCCATAGCTCACAGTGTGAAAGTCACGCTGATGTATTTTTGGAAGCTTGATCTGCACTTGCAGTGCTGCCCCTCAGATTGCCAAAGTATCTCAAGAGCTGCTTGCAGGTGCCTGCCAATCTTCTATTGATCACTGTTGCTCTGTGGCTAGAAAACGAGGATCTTGGGTCAAATGCACATCTAGCTGGCTCCATGATGGCAGTCTCTGATCTTTCAATTTAATGTGGAGAGTGAGGACGTCCATTTGCTGCGCCAACACGCGTACCCCACTCCAGGAGCTCCTTTGAGCAGTCATCTCGGTCCACAATCACCTGGAAGAGGAATTTGAGGAAAGGCAATCTTGATTTCAGGCTGCTTTCTTCAAGTGTGAGCATGCACAAAACTCTCAAAACAATCCTGGAAATGACCAAAGGTGCAAGCTTTTCGTGGTTTGCTTTCCATCAGATCTAACAGGTTGAACAGAGGAAATAAGTGTTTAGATTTGTATCGTGAGGTGCTTATTTCTTTGGCTGGCTCTGGAGCTGATCAAAGTTTTTCCACACCTTTCAGGTCTTCCCCAGTGAAATGTGCAACAAATCAGGAAGGTAAGAAAACAGGGCAGCAAATATGTGAGCAGGTCTTCCCTTGTGCCATAGAAAATAATCCGAATATTTCCACTATGAGGCTCTTTTGTAGCTCTGGCCTCCACTGAAAGGAATGAAATGAGAAATGCTACGTCCTCTGCCAGAGGTGAACAACTCCTCCCAAAATGGGCATGTTTTTTAACATTACCCCAGCATAGTTGGGCCCAGCCCTTGGCCGTTCAAGCCCAATTCTCAATGTAGCCTCTTTTGCTTTCTGCAGCGCTAGGGCTTGACCAGACAAGATTTAGGCCCACATACCTAACAAGCCACGGAGTAAACCCTATTTTCACCACCAAATCTCCCTTCCAGATCCCCCAAAGCACCAAATTGGGTGATTTGTTTTATTGTTTTGGAGTCCTTGTACCAAAATAATTTCAGTGCAAAGGAAATAAAGAGAGAAGACTCAATCTTTGGTGAGATAAAGGATTTCAGCCATTTCCCTTTGAAAATTTGTAACACGAGGGTTGCCGAAAAGATCAATTTTTGACCTCCTTCTTTCCTATTTTTGAATATGCAGGATGCTAGCATATAACATGGAAATTGAAAAAACATATTATAGGGAGTGAGGGTGGTCCCAGGGGGGAGCTTTAGGCCACTTGTGGGCAATTTGAGGCCAGGAGAGCGATCTGGGGTACTCAGATTTCAATCATTTTCTGGTGGCTATATGGAATCATAGTGGTTGGCATGTTTAGATTCGAGGAAAAACCCGGGAAAGAATAATCGAGCAATATTGGGGAGTTGTCCACTTCTTGAAGAACTGGCGTTCTGTAGCCAAGTGAGAATCGTGACATGTCCTTATTGCTGCTCATGCAACAAGGTGGCCACACTTCCCTTCTTAGGGATTCTGCATACCTTTTGTCAGCTGAGTATTTGATGTGCATGTCAGGCAGGTTAGCTGCATCGTAAATAAATGGCCTGAGGGGCCAGCTAGCCCTGGCAGTCCCTTGACGGTACTGTCCAATGAACAAAATGAGAACCTTGAACAAAATACCCAGGCATGCAAAGAGGCACACCTCAATGAAGCAAAGGTGATTCTTGTGCTCATTGGTGGCCTTGGCGATGGCATCCTCCAGCTGCTCCTCTGTTTGGACCTGCATGCATGCAAAAGTGGCCGCATGCATGATCATTTCACAGCCATGTACCTTTGTTTATATTCTTGAACAGATTTGACAATCAACCTGCAGCTGCGCCTCATTTCAATAACAATTTGCTGGACAAAACAAGTTAATTGCATGCCCAACGTGGACACATGTGGCCCTTTACATGCAGGAGTTGTGCTTGCATCAGACAAACTCTTTTGATAGATGTATGAAAGGAAAGAAAAACCAATGAGGCATTAGAACACTGCCTATATCAATAAAGGAAAAGATGATGCCTAGGGCCGAGACACAAGATCTAAAAATCGCTGATGTCCATAATGCCTTCTGAGCATTAGCGAAGGGCGTGTTTTGAAGCGCCTCAAAAACACCTTTTGAGTGTCAGAAATGTCTGCTGAGCCTCAGCGCAGGACCATCTTTCATAACTGAGCACTTCTATTTCCTGGCAATAGGGGTAATTTGGAAGTTGCCCGGCTTACCTTCGCAGTCCACAGACGGCCCTGACCGTTGTTGAGACACTTGACCATTCCCTCGTAGTCCCAGTTCATGATTGCGTTGTACGGACCATCATGGATTTGCACCTGGCATGGGCATACCAGAGAGGGGCAGATGCACACATTTGTACGCAAATGAGTTGGAAAGTGGTTTCAAACTCTCCCACAATCATGCTTCTCAACTGCTCCCATAACTGCTCTCAGTACTTGGTGGCTGCATGGTCGTGCATTCCAAAGGTCAAAAAGTTCAATACAAAAAGGCATAAGTATCCAAAAAATTTTGCTATCAAATTTGCTGACTTAATAAAATTGCTTCCATTTCATAGTAAATTATCACATGGGATTATCATTTAGGTAGCGGAGTTGCCACGCAGCCTAGTTTTTACGTGGCATAATTGCATGCATATTTCTGCTTATTCTGCAGAAACATTTCCCCCCATAAAACAGTAGCAGCAAACTAAATTCATGTCTTTCCACAATTTCTTTTGCTATACACAATATTTTTTGCCAACTAAAGCTATAAAAGGTTATACGTTATCATTTGCAACGGCTTCAAGACGCAGAAAAGTGATCTGTAAATTTTGGATGGCATTGCTTATCCTTTTAAGAGCTATCCTTTGAAAATATTTTGATCCACGTTTTACCAAGCCAGCTGGGCCAGGTTCTAAAAATCTGGTGGCATGAAATGCATTCCCTTCAGAAAGTAAACTCTTCACCTTTGACTGAGAAAATTGGCAGAATGCTGTTTCAGCACTTGCATACTTCTTGCTCAACACATGATTTTCTGACGCGAACTATCTGTAATCGAGTTACTTGTGAGCATTTGAACGGTTACAACATCAATTCTTGTGGGTTTTGAACGGCACATGTCATCATTTTAAGAACTACATATCTACATATTACCATGCCCATTCTGTGCGACATGCCCACAACCTTGCCTCAACCAGAAGTGCCATTGAAAACAAAAACACTCATCATAGTCCCAGTGTCCTGGAGCCGCTTGCTGCCTGAAGCGAACCCACACCCAGATTAGCATCCTTCTTACCTTCTGGTAAGGGAGAGACTCACAGCCCTTAAAACCAACGTGTCCCCTTTACTTAATTGATGTAGGCAGTGTTCTCACTGCCTATGTGTTTTTCCCCTTCTTTCCTTTTTATATCTGTAATCATCTGGAATCCGAGACTGAGAGCTTATGGCTTGTAAATATGAGTCTGATCAAGGGGGTCTAGACTCGGTGGGACTCCACCAATTTTTTGAGGCAATCCTACAAAGTTCCTAACATGTCAATGGACTCCTGTGCTAAAGCCCTGTCACTTGGTACCACCTTGGTGCAACTTTGATGAAAGGGAGGTCACAAACTGGAGTGAGCGCTTTATGCGCATGGGTGTGAGCCACGAGGGTGTGGAGGCAAAAATGCAGCAAACCAATTCAAACTTCTAGTATAGTGAAAAGGAATGGTGTGTATTTGCATGGTGAATTGCAATATGTGGCATTACAAGCCAGCTGTGTGTGCCTGGCAGGACAGGTATATGTTCAGCTTCTGCCAATAATGCCGCTGCAATTCACTCATTGGGTGTGGTAGGCATGCATATTAATGGGCAATATAAAGGGGAGCAAATTAGCACCTCAATATTTTCAGGGGCAGGAACACTGGAAGATTTTTTGGGCAAGGCCAGAGGGGTCCAGCCCAAATTTACATGTGCCTTTTGCGTTATTTCATCCCCCTGGTTGCAAGGTAGAATAGCAAAAAAAGGCAAAAGATGTAAAAGTGGAACAGAGGATAAAGCCTGCTAGATGATAAGAGTGTGTTTAGCCATTTGGTTTTCCCTTCTTCTCTTGATAGCGCCTGATAGCATTGTAACATTCTTTTCCCTTCTCCTTTATAGCTTTGGGCAAAGGTCCCTCCTCTTGCTTTCTTGGTGCAAGGAGTGTTTCTGTCTGTGCAGTTAACCTCTTTGAGTGTAATACAAAAGTTGGACAAGATCACTCTCTACACCCTCCAGCCTTAATGATAAAAACAAAAGAAGGCGCTGATCCTTTCCTTTAAAGGATCAGTTGCTCTCCTCCCCCACTTCCATTCCTCCCGTCCCTCTAAAAAATGGTCTTGTGAATTTACCTCGATAGTATAGCTTAAGTTGTTGATCAGAAAGATGATGGGGTTGAGACCATAGCGCAGCATCGTGCTCACATCCTGGCAGGTCATCTGCATGCACATGAACATGAAAAATTCATATGAGAGCTTGATCAAAATTACACTCAGCTTTGTGCTCACATCCTGGCAGGTCATCTGCATGCGCATGAGGTCATCAAAGACTCAATCAAAAGCATAAGTAAAAGCTCTAGAGCTAGTTGTGCCAGGTACATGCACCAGCAAGCCATTGAAGAACAATCTTTGAAAGAAGTTTTGCAGGTAAGCAAAAAAAGCCAAAATCATTGAGATGACTGACTCCTTTAGTTCATGCTCCAAGAATAAGGCTCCAGGTTGAGTGCAAGCATGCAAGGTCAAGTTGGCCTGACAATGAACACCAAATAATTGAATGTATAAATATCCATTATGATAAAAAAGAATCAAGGCCAGTCTATCTTCTTCAACATCATATGTTTCTATGATCTCCATGCATGTGCACAATACACACACAAACACCTTAAAACACACCTGGAAGGAACCGTCGCCAATAAGGGAGATGACACGGGTGTGTTGGCTTTCTGCCATGACTGCTTGCCGATTGGGCTGCTCAGTTGCTTCTTTCCCTAGAGGGTGGGACAACAAGAGAGTAACTGCTGATCCTTCTTTGTCCCAAAAACCTGTATATTATGAAATGATTTTTTAAAAGAGGAACCTAGACAAGATCCAGAATGACTCCTGTGCAAATTGAACTGAAGGACTGAAGGTTGTTCAAACAGTGCATTTTATTTTATCAAATGGGCTGCCATCCACCCATTATTACTTCTGTTCGTCCTGTGAATCTGGCGTTGTGGCGCTATTTATTGGCGCCTAAAAGGACAGGTGGAACAGAAGGTGCTTACATTTTACTATAGTTGGTCGTGTTTTAATTTCCTGTGCGGTACGTGGAAATAATCCAAAGAAAATGATTTAGAGAATTCGCAACTACAATATGCAAGGCCTTCGCTTTCTCATACCTAGTGTCACCCACAATCGAGGAGAAGGGGAACAGCTTATGTGGCACGGGAAAATGTATTTAAAAAGAAAAGCAGCACCTCTTACTTGTTGATTAGTTTTGTTCCCAGCATAGCCGCACAACTCTGGCCAACTTGGTGTACTCTGAACAACTTGCAATCCTTATTTCCTGAAGATCAATTTTTTTTTATATGGAAAGCCACTCACCTGGGCCATCTGCGTCAGGTCCCCCTGAAGGCGCAATGTCCTGCACTCCTTCTTTCCTGGCTTCCTCCTTACCTTGGTGCATCCCCTCAGTTCCGGAAAGCTGGCTGATGTCACAGGCCTTGATATCATACACGCTGGGTGCGCATGCAGCGGCGTACCCAAGTGTGGCCCCAACAGACCATCCAATTGACCCGTAGCGCATCTGCATGCATTGTGATCAAGCATGCATCTCAGGCGGCAAAAAAAAGTAGCTTTGCTTTCAATGCACAGCATTCAATTTCTTATGGCTCTATAAAAAATGAAAAGGCATTCCCTGGAGCTGTGTGTGCTATGTACGGGCTTAACTCTCAATGAAATTTGGCATGGTGATGCATGCATAAGATTTGATGACAGTTGCTACCCTCAGGTAAGAATTCATACCCCAGCAAGAAAAAAAGGGCACTCCATCTCAAGCATAGAAAATCAAGAATTTTCAGATCCTGTTTTTCTGCTACTCTCCCAATAAGTTACTTTTACTTCAACCCTGTCAACAACACTGATCTCATGACTTTACCTGCATCTCAGGTGGTGTAAATAGTGATCTTGCATTGGATGCTTCTATTGAAGTTGTTTTCTATATCCCTGAAGTGGCACCTGCTTCTTGACAAACTGTGTTTACATTTGTTCATCTCATGTTCCCTGGAGTTTCATGAGAGTCTAGTCAGATGGGGTCAACTGACTATATTCCCGGACGTGCTCCTTCTCGCGGTTTTTTCTCAACCTAACCATGCTAACCATAATTATTCCATACAATTTATGTTTAACAAAGAATGATGAAACTTGGAGAGCCCCTTTATCACTCCCTCGACCTCAGGTCACCCAAAAGGTGCCCACAGCTCCCTCCATCCCGGGGCCCGTTTTTACTCACAAATTTACCGATGGGTTTGTTCAAAAATAAACCTTCTTGGCACACCATGTGATGGGATTTCTTTGAGGGAAATGGCTTGTTTTCTGCACCTCATCAAACACTGGATCTTTCCACTTGATTTGTTCTGCAATGATATTCTTTTGTTGCAAGGATTCTAAATCACCCAATTTGGTGCAGTTGGTAGTCGGGATGGAAATTTGGTGGTGAAAAGTAGGATTCACGCTGCGACTAATGAGGTATGTGCGCTGTAACTTGCAGTTTTCAAACCCTGCTGCAGCAGGAAGTCTAGTGCTACCAGAGGAGGCCTCATCTTGAAAGCTGCAAGTTTTGGCACACCCTCTAGTGTTAAGCTGTGTTCTATGGAGCTGCATCTGCATGTCGATCAATCAAGGTTGCTTGTTGCTATGTATGCACTAAAGAGGCAGATTTGAGCAAAAGCTTCACTAAAGAGACATTGAGCTCAAAGACGCCTGCATGTACCGCACTTATTAAGTTTTTCTGCCACAGCACACCAGAGAAAGTAGAAGCCAGATTAATTTTGTGAGCAATTTTGGTGAGACCCTTGCCAGCTTGCTAATAAGAAAACCTTTCTTTCATGCATGTGGCCTTTTTTTGGTGGCAAAGCCTTTTCTTTTCTATTCTTGCTCCATTGAGGTACCTTTTTGGTCTGAGTGTCTCCCAATGCAGCATTTCCACTTTTTAATGAGGACCCATACAGCATGAGATCATGCCATTCTGCTTTGACACAATTTACCTGTGTCAACAAAATTGTGCCCAGGACCTTACCTGCATCTCATAGGCACATCCGCGGGGAAGCCTAAGCTTTTGAGTGTTGAACCAGCTGTCGCCAACCTCGCTCAGCACGCAGGTGTTGGGAGTGAGCATCTCCTGCAAGTAAGGGCCAAAATACAAAAAAATACAGAGGGTGCGTGCTCTCTGTGCACCAGCCTGAGCATAAATAAAGCAAGCCTGCTTGCATGGCAGCGGGCTTTTTTTGCTTCAGTTATTAGAATGCTGGGACCCACGATGAGAGGGTCCTTTTGTTTTCAAAAAATATGCTTCTTTCAAAAGGAATCCAGGATTTGTACCTATGACATAGGGAAAATATTGCTCTTTGGGCAGACCAAAAAAAGACTCCCAGAGGGTCCTCATTTAGCATTTTACAGGTGCTTTCTTGGGTAACTTTTCGAAGCCTCCCTGGACCCATCCTTCCCAAGACTTTTTCATGCTGTCCTGTTCTTTGTCCAGGTAGGCAAAGCTCTGCATTAAAAACTCTAAAGGAATTGGCTCAGTGTGTGCGGTAGGGTGCTTAAAAGGGGAAAGAGAGGGCAATTCAAGGTTAAATGGGACTTTGTTGACCAACCTCATCGTGTCAACTCTACCCTTAGGCGTGAAGTAGTAATATCATGGAAATCATGCAAAAGCAATGGGGTGCATTGGTGGTCTGGCTGAGTCAGGGTGAGTGAGGATGTCATCAACTGACCCCATTCCTTTTGCAAGGTGGTGTCTATTATACCAATGCTACACACCTTAGGTAGAGCCGACAAGACGAAGTTGGCTGCAAGTTCTTGTTGTTTACCAGATTGGCCCCTCTTATCCCTTTTGAGCACACTTGCATACAAACATGGCCTGCCTTTTCCAAAACCCTTTTCAAAAAATAATTGAATAATTTGATCTCTTTACGCATTGATTTGTCAGTACAATTAGGCTGCATGAGAGTTTTCCAGGGACACTGAAATAAGTTTCTTGTGGAACTCTTCCAGATGACCAAAACAGGGCCCTCTGTGTCCTATGAAGTGTGTCTTATGGCTGCACTCTTTAAATTCTACCAACAAGGGGGCGAGCAGATGCCAGCACGTTTTAAGCAATCTAGACAAACAGAATGTGCTTGAAAAGGGGTTTGACCTACAGCTGCATGTTTGGGCCCTATCAATATGGGGTGGAAATGCGCTACACTGCAGTCAACGGGTAATCAAATCAATTACCTGGATGTGCTTGAACAGGACTTTAACCTGCAGCTGCTCGTTTGGACCTTGCCGTTCTGGTGGAGGCATGGGTGTGGACATGCGCTGGAATGCAGTCACGGCTGTGGGGTTGGGTTTGACCCTGCATGTGTAGTTAGAAGCTCCTGCTTCTAATCAAACACAATGTGCAGAATCATGAGGTGCAATTGCAAAGCCTGCCTTACCCTTGAATCAAAACGTTGCCTGTGCGAAGCCATTGGGTGTTACAGTAGGCACTTTGCATTGTGTACGTATTTAAACATGCACAAGCAAACAAAACAAATGCTCTCAAACGTCACACCTTGGGCTGCCATTGGCTCTTGCTTCCCTTTTCAGACTGATCTTTAAAGCATTATTCCCTTTTCAGACCGATCATTATTCCCTTTCCATTATTATCTTTCCAGGCAGATATTTAAAGCATGATTTTTAGAGTTAGGCCCCGGTTACACTAGGCCAAGTTGAAGTCCAATTTGGATCATTTTTCCAAAATCTCCAGAGCAGCTTTTTAGTGTTTGCAGCTTGCAGGGCAATGTGTCCCCAAAAGCTCAAACTGTTTGCAAAAAGTCCATGTGAGTGAATTTCTATCCAATTTCAAGTGAAAAGTTGCAGACCCAACTTGGACGTGGACATGAAGGTCAGTCACACCGGGAAATTTGCTCCGTTCTAGTCAAGTCGAAAAAAAGGTCAAAGAGTTTGCTGCAAATTTTTGGCGCATAGCCATGAATAGAATGACACGAGCCAGCAAGGGGCCTGGCCTTCTTGCGAAGTTTCTGCCCTTAACTCCAGCCCTCCATGACTCAGCACCCCCACTACCAGCTTTATTTTGCTGAAAAGAGAAAGATAAATTTTAAAAACACAAGACCAGGCGTGCAGACACAGGGGCAGGTCAATGTTGCTTGCATGCTCAGAGGTGAGCCACTAAGCCGGGTCCTGCTGGTTAAAAATTTCAAGATGGGGTCCCCGCGCGCGCACTGCCTTTCTCTGCTGCTGCCTGCCTCCCCTGCTGCTGCATGCAAGCAGGCAAGCCTGCCCAAGGCTAGTGTCTTGCTGCTGATGAGCTTCTGCAGCACGATCCTGCTCCATTTCCCTCCACAGCTCCCTCTGCAGCTCCCGAAGAGGGAGCGTGTCCTTCAATACGGCACTTCCGAATCTCTCGCTTGGTCCTCATCTGTTTCCCCATCAATTTATGATTTAAATCATGTAAGAATATGCTTCCTTTGATGATACGTCGGCAAGATTTTTCTCCCGCGCATCCTTCAATTTTTACGGCTTGCGGGGGTCCCTCCGCGTCTCCCTGGCCGAGTCTAAGAGAAGGGCATACCCAACTTGAAAACCCAATTTGCCTGCCCCCCCAATTGGGAAAACCCAACTTGGGCACCAACTTACACCCCAACTTGGACCGGTTACACACAACCAAGTTGCCCCCCCACCCCCCCAACTCGGACCCCAATTCCTTTGTGTAACCGGGGCCTTAGCTGCTGTACCAATGCTCTCACAACTCCGGGTAGGCAAAATAAAAAGAAACAGTAACGAAAACATGTGAACAGCAACACTGCAGGTGGTAGGTGCATATTCCCTTCTTGTTGAACTTGCCTTTTAGCCAGCGCTGACAGAAAGTGCTCACTTGTGATGCAGCCGTAGGTTGCACCACTCTTCACAGTGACTCGATGGTCTCCTACCTGCATTGATAAAATAGGTGTGTACACCATCACGAGCTTTCTTACAACGTGCGCGGAATTGGTTATCAATTTTTTGTGCATGTTGGAAAATGGCTTTTCCAGGATTGAGGCCATTTTCTTTCAATCAAATGTTGATCAAATATACCTGCAGACTGCAGCAACAGAAAGACAATATTAAAAGTGCTCTTTGCTTTACCCATGCCATGTATGCCAAGTTTTTCCCATGTGTACCATGTCTTGATTATAATACAAGGATTGCATCTGTTGCCCACGCAATCATCACATCATGATATTCTCCTTTTCAGTAAAATGATGGCAATACCGTGACACGAAACAAATATGTTTCAGTAAAGCACAAGAGCTCTTGCGTATCAAGAAAAAGGAGGGCCAACGTCTTTCTTCATATGTCTTTTAAAAGTAAATCTGCAGGGAAAACCACCTACTAGCAATAAGTACGTGATCTTGTGAAAACATCGTATTTGATTTCACAACCTTAACCTCCAAAGCATAATTTAAGCTAGTGTTGTGCTAAAACCCACCTTCCTTCAGAGTTAGCTTGACCAGTCAAATAATCACACTCACATTGATGATGTGGTCAGGCCGTAGCAGCAGGCTATACCCCACAGTACTGTAGTCTGTCCAAACTGTGCCGCAGCAGACCACCACGTCCGCGCTTTCCACAATCTGCACAGGTGCAAGACATTATAGCAAATATATTGCCTTCCCAGAATGTTGTTGCTGCAGCAGCTGCTGCTGCTGCTGCTGTAGAAAACCCCATCTGTACCCTCAAAAATCATGACAGGATCAAGGCATTGGTTCACAGGAAGGTTGCTCTTGTTTTTCACTGCCTCTAGAAACATAGAAAGCATTTTGATGCGTGATACATGAATCCAAAGGAAGTCCATGCTGCTCAAGAAGGGCAAACAGCTAGCTTGCCACGCTATTATCCAGTTTTCTGGGGGTGGATATTTTGAGATTTTTCAGGATGTGAAATCAAGGGGACACCAACTTGGCCGTGCAGCTGCCTTGAAAGGCAATTTTGAATAATTCAGCAGATTTCTGAGCAATTGGCAATTTGCGATAGGCATTAGAAATTGAAGTATTTAAGGTGTCTGTAAGGGACGCAAAGGTCCTTTTGGCATCAGATGCAAATACCTTAACAGGATATGTATCAGCCCGCAATAAGTGTTTTTGAGGGATGCGGGACGTCTTCAGACACAAAAAAATGTATAATTAAATTGGAAAATAAGTTTTGAGCCAGAGCCTGCGGGAAAGTGCACGAGAGTGGAAAAAATTACTTTGGAGACAGTTGGGTATGTATGAAAGTGAAGGCCCTTAAGCACCAGAGGGGTCAGCCAGCTTGGTATAGGAAGCCTCTTGAGAACCCTCCCAATAAGGAGCGGCAGCAGCAGGAGTATCAGAGGGAATTTTGAACAGCAGCTCTCCTTAGAGTGTAAGGGATTGGGTACCTGCAGGTATTTACATGCAAGAGCAGTGTGCAGCTTGTACATGCAATGCTCATTTCACAGCTCTTATCAAGGCGAATCGGGGCTGATTGCCCCTGCGCAGGCGTGCGTGACACCCAAAAAAACACTGAGAGGTGTGCAGGATTAAGGCAGGATTCGTGAAAAAATGTTCTCAGGGGTGCGGAATGATCAAAATTTTGTACCGTAATAAAAAGCTAAATGGGTTTGGCAGCATTCTTTTCCACGTTTTCATGCATCTTGCCTTCTCTAAGACCCTGCACAAGCTGCTTTTATCTCAAAGGCGCACTGAACATACATGCATGAAAAAGAGCATTTGTTTACCTCACAAACACAAGGCCATGAAATGGATCCCCAGTACAGCCCAATAAAGCCCTCTAGGTCTTCCGGCACCATCCCCTTGGCATCAGGCTGAATGGCCACCTGCATTGTACATAAAAAAGCACAGCACGAGTTCTTCACTATGCAGATTCATGATGCAGAGGATTAAGTTACACCACAAACATGAGATTTAGTACGCAGCCAGACATGAACAAGCTAGAAGGCTGGCAACCGGACAGCAAAGGCGAAAGAACACAGCACAAGTGCAACAGCTCAGGGCTCAAATTGCAGCATGCGTCTAGGTCTCTGAAGGGCACAGGCAAGAACAAATTTGGCTGATGAAAATGGTCTGGGGCTTCAGATAAACATTCCAAGAATGGAAGGACATTCACTGTAGTGCACAAGCAGCATTTATTGAGCAAAATACCTACCATTTGCCAACAACAAAGCCAGGTATTTGAAGGATGCAAAAAGACTAGTAAACTGTCTTCAGAAGGGCCTCTCAAATCTGCATGGAAGAAGGGTCTTTTAAATCTGGCCTGAAGGCACTGCTGACTGGAGTCAGATTGCTGTTAGCTTGAATCAGCTGCTACGATTTAAACTCCAAATGATCTTCTCTCTTCCTGCTTTCAACAAGGCAAAGACGTCACAATTAAATTGAAGCCACCCACCGCGTATTTGGAGCTCTGTGCAAGCTCCAAAAATGCATCACGCTCATGCCCATGGCGCAGTCTGGGGCCTGCAGAGTAGCAGTAGGGAGCCAATGTTCTCTTTCATTTGCTAAGATGGGAGAACAGTTTTACTAATATAGTGCATACATAATGCATTTGAGGTAGGAAAAAGGAAATGTCTGTTCAATGGCAAGCAAATAGTAGAGCAAAACTAGATCGGCAGTGAAAACACTACCTACTTCAATGAAAGAAAAGGAAATACACTGGTATAGATTATTCATGGACCAAAAAGCTTTTTACCACGGGTTTGCTCTCATATTGCAGGAATCAGAGGGGGAATAAGTCCACTTGCCTTGCTTTTTCAATAAATTCCGAGAGGCAGCCGATGGACCAATTAATTTGAGAAAATTGGAAAAACTGTCGTGAATAAATACTATTTTTTCAACACATGCAAGATTTGCTAGCATTGAACAAAGGCTGGGGCAATGTATAACCTAGGCCAAATTGAACTCTGCAACCGTTGCAGAATCCCCTCCTTCCCACCACCCCACACCTGCAGTAATGCTCAAATTGAATGACTTCCAAACAACAGACTGCACCTGCAAGCAGAACTGGCTTGATTGCCTTGTCTAGCACCTCTCCGACAGCATCCACTGCAGCTTGACAGCTGTTCGGGTTTGTGTGTGCATGTGGAAGCATGTATGGAACCGGCGGCCTTGTGAATGAAGGATGTGTTGCGTCGGCCAAGTTGCAGCATACCTGTGTAAATGGGGAAAATTGAGGTAAGTCACAAAAAGTTATAAAGACTTTGCAAATGATAAAAATGCAGTGAAAATCACAAATCCATTTTGTTGTGTTGAAACGAGGATCTCATTGAGTTCTATGCATTCTGCATAAGCACTCAGGTCCTTGGATGTTGCAGGAAGTGAAGTCTCACCTTCTTGTATTTCCAGTATCTCTTCAACTTGCCTCAGGCGTATTTTTAAGCCTGAGGCATACCTCTTGCCTGTCTCCCTTTGTTGCCTTTTCTTCCCAAGCCTGGCAAGTTGTTGAGCTTTGCTGTAATGCACCATTATTTGCGCACCTCACGATGCAACCAAAACAGAATATGACTCCGTTGTTTTACAATTGCATGTTGCAAAAATAGAATGGATTATCATATGATGATGATGACACAGGCTCCGCTCAGAGCGGGGACCCTAGTCCCTCCACCCTTCATCTAGTTTCACAGACCATCAGATCCTGTTTACCATATCATGCAAAGCACATGACAACTGCAGTGGATCTTTTAGCGTCAAGTTACTTTAGCAAGCACAAAAAGACTCTCCAATTAAAATGCAGGATTCTTCCCATAAATTTGAAAGCTAAAGGATAATTACTCCAGAATGCATAAAAAAGCCTCAAGTGTACATAAGTTTACAAGCTAAAGAAATGCTCAAGCATTCAATGCTCAAAAAGAAAATAACTTTGTATGTTTTTTTGTAGTTTGGTTGGGTTCATGTATTGAAAAGAAGAACTACATAGGCAGAGAAAAACTCCCTACAAACATTTTGTTACGACGAACCTTTTTATAATTAGTCGTTCAGCAGGCCCACACCTTGGATGAAAATGCACGCCAAAAAAGTTGGGCGGTCAGAGTGGACCCGGCGTCCCTCCGGGACTAGGTCCAATAGTAATTATAATCATTGTTATTATAATTTGATGGTAATTGTAATAATGATCAGATAACAACAATTCCAAATCTGTGTACAAAGATACAAGACACTTGAACATGGAAAAAAACTATGAATCAAGCATAAGGCCCCGGTCACACACGCGGGATCAGGGGGTCCGGATCAGGGTCGGGATCACCATTTTTTCAAAAATTCCACACCTGTTTTTTAGTGCCAGGAGGATGCACGTCAATTTTGTGAGGCCATTGGTTCAATCAACTACCGGAAATTCACACTTCATAAAATTTCATCGATATTTGACTCTGACTCATTGAATTTTCCGGTGACCCTGATCCCAGGGCGGTCACACGACGGATCACCCCCCCCGGGATCACCCCCCTCGCAAAATTATCAAATTGTAAGTTTTTGATGTTATTGTATTAAAAAGAGACCGTGGACATGGACAACTCGTCTCCAGCCGGCAATGGGCCTGGCCTCCAAGCCCTGCTGTTGGCCTTCATAAATCTTTTCTTCTCAGGCCCTCCCCAAGTAGGCATGCCCACCACCAACTCTTTCATGCTCACTGGGCTATTGACTGCCATCCAGCTGCAAGACCACACCTGTGGGCAGGTGCTGGTGAGCTGTCCAGTGCAAGTTCAACTGCATCTAGAATCCAGACAGAAATGCCATCCTGAATGGGCCTGTTGGGTATGAGGACGTAAAAATATTTTACCAGCGATCAAGTCCGAAATACACCTTTCCTTGCATGCTTGTTTCATGAAGAGTGACAGTGTGTGATTCTTATCTACAGCAACAATTTCTGAACTCTGCACAAGGCCTTATTTCTTTCTCCAGTTGACATTTGGCTCGGTTTGGTTATTGGCACCTTTTTGCTTCAGCAAAACTGCCCTTGTAGACTGATACTGCTATCTAACCCTATCCCTTGCTTCTTCATTCAGTGGTGGTTAGTTTCAAAATAGTCACAGAGAAAACATTTTCTTTTACCTTGCCTTCTCATGTTCACAACTTGCTTGCTTGCTTGCTTGCTTGCTTGCGTGTGTGTGTGTGTGTGTGTGTGTGTGTGTGTGTGTGTGTGTGTGTGTGTGTGTGTGTGTGTGTGTGTGTGTATGTGCGCGTGCGCGCGCACCTGCACCCTCTTACACTTGCAAGGGGAATATAAGCACGCAGAGCTCATTAGTAAAACAGCTGCTCCAAACATGCAGAGTTCATTAGCAAAACAGTTGCTCCAAACATGCAGAGTTCATTAGCAAAACAGCTGCTCTAAATTTGTTGAGTTCATTAGCAAAACAGCAGCTTTAAACATGCTGATTTTATTAGCTTAACAGCTGCTCCAAACATGCAGAGTTCATTAGCAAAACAGCTACTCCAAACATGCACATTGCGTGAGCAACACAGCTAATTACCCTCATGTATCTCATGAGCTGGGTGGATGCTGCTGCTGCTGCTGCTGCTGCTTGGACATCTGCCTTTCTGGGTCTTCCCCGAGGTTTCTTCTCCCCCTGTGCTGGCACCACCTGCTTACCTCGTTTCCCCTTATTTCTCTGTGCAGCCCTCTGCGCCCCTTGGGGTCCCTGCTTGCCCTGCTTGACCTGCTTGCCCACTGGCCTAGCGTGCACTCTACCATCTTCCTCTGCACTGCTCTTCTGCTGCTGCTCCTGACCTGGGTCGTACCCTGAAGATGAATCGGAGAGTTGCAGCTCTTCCGCTGCCACCCCTGCCAGCGTTTGACGATAAGCAGCGGCTGCAGCACGAGTAGGCCTGCTTGCATAAGCTTGCTTCATCCCTTCCTCCTCCTCCTCCTCCTCCTCCCCTTCCTCTACTTCCTCCTCTACCTCGTACACACCACCGGCCATTATATATTATAAAAATGCTTCCCAAATTTGTTGTCCAACTGGTCAACGTTGAAGGCATTTTTTTTCCTGCACTTCCTTGCTTGCACAGCACGGCCGGGGGCCCCCCGCGCCTCGCCAGCCACGTCTAGGCGAAGGTGGGGGGGTGATCCCAGACCCTGATCAGCCCCCCCCCCCCCCCTGGATCACCCCCCCCTGATCCCGACCCCTGATCCCGGTGCGGTCACACACGCGGGATCACCCCCCCTGATCCCGGGGGGTGATCCCGACCCTGATCCCGGGGGGTGATCCCGCGTGTGTGACCGGGGCCTAAGTATTATTTCAGGTCTCATTTCATGCAAGCAACAAACCTCTTTTTGAAGTTGATGGAAATCGTTTTTGCAACAGGTGAGGAGCATACATTTAACCAAATAACCTTCCATCATAATAAATTTGCTTGCTGTTTTGCTGGTGCTGGACTGCAGATCTAATGCAAAATAAAGCTGGCTTTATTTCCGGTACTCTTTTGTTCAAAGTGCGTATGACAATTCGCTTTGCCTTTTCTCTGGCCTTATGCAAGAGCTTTGAAAGGCCGATCAACAGGCACATGATTGCAAATCAAAAGACCAAAAATATATTAGCTTGTTTGAATCCAGACCTCAATGTAGGCAGGCTTCTTGCGGACCAAGGCTGCACTGATTGCTTCATCTATCAGCCGATGTGCGTCCTCCACGTGGTTGAGTGTGGCCTGGGTGGAAAAGCGTACCGAAAAGGAAGAAATTTGAACAAAAACGCCTTTTTATCTGAATTGAGGTTTGAAGAACCTGTTTGAGAGGCTTGCAGCTTGAAAATTTAGTGCTTTAAATCCACACCAATATGGATGGGGGTACGCACATCATGCATGCTCTCCAATGAAATTAAGCACATCAGAGATCATTCAACACAATGTACACTACAGGCCAATGAAAATATGCATTATATCTACACAGAGGCAAATGAACAATGGCACACAGAGTTGAGAACCTGGTAGCACGTCACTTCTTTGAAGCACCGGAGCTGCTGGTTGAAGCCCCCACTAGCAGGGTTTGTCATGCCGGTGGTATGGTGCCTGTGTATAAGCATTTGATTAAAATTTGGGCTTTCAAGCACGCAAGGCACATCTCCTTTGCAGATAAATCAAGCATTGTTTTCATCTAAGCTGCACAAAAAAAGTAGCAAGGTTAATGCTGCCTGCTCTTCGGCCCAACTCATATGCGGGCTTAAGCAGGTGTGAGTGCGGAAAATGACGTCAAAAAAGCAATCGTAAGGAACTAAAGCTGACTCACAGCACGCGGTTCTGGGCATAGTCGTTGGAATTGGGAACTCCAGAAATGACTATGACAGGCAAATCCTGCAGGTGCAAACACAGGTAGGTGCAAGAATAAAATTTCCTAAGAAATAGGAAGGAAAAATGGCAGAGGGGGTCAGCTAAGCATGTGCCCAAATGTGCTCCTTTTTTGCAATTTAAGTGTGCCCTCTCACAGCCACTTTATCTGATTGGGACAATTTCAGCCTATAAGTGTCGCTGGCATTACAAGCTACCTGAGCATATGCTCAGATTTGTGTAAGTAATCGCCCTGTGTGCTTAGATAAACTAAGCTAAAGCTCACATGGGCACGTAAACCCTAATTCGGTGCTCTTTATGGGAAAATGGCAGAAATCGCCACGTATCACCAACCACTGGGTCTTTTCACTCCATTTTTTGCAATGATGGTTTTTTGTTACAAGGACCCAAAATCACTAAAAAACACCCAATTTGGTGCAGTGGCTGGTCAGATATGGTGTTTTGGTGGTAAAAACTAGGGTTCACGCCGAGGCAGATTAGGCATGCTTCACATAACTGGCTGTTTTGAAACCCTAGTGCTACAGAAATAGGCTACCAGAGGAACCCAAATCTGAAAACAGCCCGTCACGGGACACATATGCGAGGGAGCATGCAAAAAACAGGCAACTTCAGGCCTCAGCCAACCCCCTCTGGAAAAATGGGCAGCATTTTAAACAAGCATATTGTGGAATGAGGGCGGCAAAACATGAATTGAGCTTGCACAGATTAACAGGGTAAAGAAGGTTAGGGAGGTATGTAAACCAATGGGTCAGGGAGGAGAGAACGGCTTTGATAATGGATTACAAGTTGTTTGCATGTGACCATGGATTTAGAAATAAGATTACTGTGTTGAGAATGCAGGTGCTGACTGATTGTGTGCTGAGGTTTGGCTACCAATTCAATAGAAGTGTGTGAGGCAAACGTTCCAACCTGAAGCTGGTGAAGGACTTCAAATCAAAAAACGTGTTTGATGTGACCTTTTATTAAAAGAAAAAATCCCATTTACAAATTTGGAAGCTCAAACTACCTTCTTCAAATGCAAATATATTTTTGCCATGGTATATTCAAGCAGACAAGAGCAAAAAGGGGGCATTGCCAACATCCGAAGCCACGGAGGCGAAAGGACCTCCTGCTTGCTTCCCCCTGCCTGTAAAGAGTATGCTCCTGATGCCGAGGCACACAAAATGTAGCAAAATACAAGCTAAGAGCTGAATGAGAGCGTTGCAACTTAACAACGGGACTGAATCTTCAGTCCATTGATGAGCATGAGTATGCTCTGATAACGTAAAGGGTGAGGGAACAGTTTAAACAAACTTTTCATCATATCTTGATGTTCACAGCAACAAGCTTGCAGCACTTATTTAGCAAGCACACATGCATCCATGCAAAAATTAGTGTTTTAGTTGGCCTGCAAAATTACCTCGGACATGGCACCAGCAATTGCATTTAGTGCAGAAAAGCCCCCGACTGAGAAGGTAACCACGCAGCAGCCAATACCCTTTTTGCGAGCATACCTGCATTTTCAACAGCAAGCAAATTGCCAACTTGATTATCCAGTCCTATGTAAGCGTTTGGGGGGACAGCTGACATAATCTGGATGCTTCCAAACAGCAATGTCACCTGTAGAAAACACTAGCGTGCTACTGTTGCTCTCCCACCAGGAAGCCTCCCTCTGAGAGGGGGTAGGAGAGTCGCGACCAAATGACCAGTTAAGCTGAGCAAGCCGCATCATCTCTACATCATTTGCAATATTCCTGGATTCTCAGCTGAAAGATCTGATTATGGAGTCTTATTCCTTAAAAACATGTTATCTAAGCATCACAAAGGCAATTCTTGTCTCTCTGGACGCATGCACACAACGAATGACTGCCAAAACCATTGTCAGACGTTTGTAGGAGTAAACCATGTAAGCCAGGTGCTTTGCCTTGCACAGAGATAGATTACATCGTCCCCAGTTCAAAATCCGCGATGGCAAAGCGTAATTTATTTCAAAGTGCAGACATTGCACAATCTGTGACAAAAGGAGCCACGCTCACAAACCCTTTTCAGCATGTGCACAGAGGTGCAGCTTACCCGTCTGCTGCATAGCCCGCATTGAGCTCGTTGCAGCACCACGCCTGCAAAGCAGACCATTAGAAACAAAAAGGTGCTGTAAGGCACATGCCAATCAACAAAACCATCAGATGCACAGCCAGCATTGGGCTCATTGCAGCACCACACCTGCAAAGCAGACCATTAGAAAAAAGGTGCTGTAAGGCACACACCAATCAACAAACTCAAAAGATGTGCCTGAACTGCGGATTTGTTTTTGGAACGATCTGGTCTGAACAAAAAATGTAGGCGCCAAATGACACATTTGTACAGAGCAGCACTGGGGTTCCCTGGACGTGCTCGATCTACATCTTGGGCAGCACATTCTTCTTCATCGGAGGGAACGCAAAACCTAAATGCAAAGGGAGTGCAGGGGGTTCTGCTTGAGGGTGCGTTATTAAAATTATGTTTTCTCTGCTACTAGGTTCCAAATAGGTGAACAAATAAAATGTTGCAGTTGTTCCATCGTTCTCCTTTCACTTATTTGACCCTAAAAGTGTTCCTTGGTGCATAAGTTTATAGTTCCCTGTATTGGTTACGGAGACCTTGAATAAGGAAAGAAAAATTAAAGCATAGTGCTTAAACACATGACCTTTTCCAGACACTGCATTGATGCATATCGTGTGACTTCTTTTTAAACGGGGATTTCACGGATTCAAAAAAAAGTGTCAATGCTCTCCCTGGATATTGCTATGTGGTTAGCAACTGATGTTTGCGTACGTGCATGAGTGCCTACTTGTGTGTTTGTGTGTCTGTGCCTGTGTCTGTGCGTGTGTATGTGTGTGTGCATGTGTCACACAGGGATAGGTTTCCACGACTTTGATCACAGCACTTCAGATTGACCAAACTGGCTGCCTAAGTAGAGAATAAGTATTTTGTTGGGCCTGAATGCCATGCTTCAAAGCGGGGCGAGCTGATAAGAGTTTGAGGGAGAGGCAGGCTGAGAAGGCCAGCCTGGCTCTGGCAGTGCAGCCAAGTGTGGACTCCATATGTGGCTACCACGCTATTTAGGAAATCTTTCTTCATGCACGCAGCCGGATTAAGTACATATTATTTTTTCAATTCTTTTATTTCCTTTGGCCTCTACCATATGGCAGCAAACCTAGGGACTCAAGCCCAATGACCGGGCTGTTCTGCTTATCCAGGCCATTGGTGAGACAGATGCTGGGATGAAATGGCTGCATGCTCTGCGCACACAAGATGAGTACCCAGAAAGTTCTGAGAAGGTTTGGGAAAAGTGGCTGTTGAGGGAGAGACAGCGAGGATGTGATTGAAGTGATTGGTGCAGATTTCTTAAATAGGTTTCGCTTTGCAATTTGGCGCGTTCCTAGTTGCATCGTCTTTTTCCTCAATGACGTAGTCACTAATTACCATTTGCAGCTGTGGGTGCTTGAGAAGCTGATCAAGCAAGAGGAGGTTGAAATCTCCGGGCACAGCAAACGCTGTTGTGCAGCCGAGTTCCACCTGCAGGTGTCCATATTGCATGTGGAATCTGGGCAAATGGTACTTCAAATGTACTTTTGCCAAAAAGACTGCCAACTTGGCACTGTCCCCGTCCCTCCTGCAGCAACCCACACAAGGTATACAGGTCTCCAGCTTGCCCTCCTGTCCAACATGCCCGCAGTGCTTTCATGCTGAGGCTCGTGACCTGTGCTCCAGAATATCCTTAGCCAAAAGCTTCTACAGGCTAATTATGTTATATGCCAGTAGAGACTTTTCTCTCACCAGTCTGTTTGCAATATGCACTCCTAGGTTGGGTGCCTCCGCTGAAAGCTTGACCTGCAGGATGGAAGTGCAAACAGATTCCAAGATGGTTGCTCTCATCCGCCCCAACACACAGGCTCGTCATCGGCACCTGTTTTACAAGGCAACGCTTGCCAAAAAAATATCTCCATGACGGTTATGCCCCCTTATCACCCCCGCTTGCATTCCAATTTCATTACAGTTTATGCCCCTGTTGTCACCCACAAAACCAATTAAAGTCTGATGCCTCTGTCTTCAGACTGGGTAAACTTTGCAGCTGTTCCTACCTGCTCTTCATAAGTAAGTTTCTTGGGATTGATTCCCTGTGAGCAAGGGAACAGACAGCTTTTAACAAAGGAAAAACTCGATGCTTTGATTACCTCATTCCCAGAGCAGTATAAATCCGACAATATCGTCACTTTGTCATTAAGCAGGAGCACAAGTGAACAACAGAGCTGGGCAGGCAATCCACAGTAATTTAGAAAAGCAAGGACAATGTGGATGGATATGCCATACTAATATGGCCAGGGAGGTACAATTTCTGAGAAACAGGTTTGTAGCTGGCCTCACCGTAGCTCCATGCTTATCCCCAAGAGAGGACATGGCCTTCTTCCTTGATACGCGGGTTGTGAGGTGAGCTCTTGAGCTCAGTTCAGTCCTTTGAACTCAACTCGTATCAAGGCGCTATTTTATGCCTTCTGTGTTTTCTTTCGATAAATAGTTACAACGAGTTGAGGGTAATTTTAGTTTTCCGATATGAGCATCACACAGTACGATCACACATTGCAAGACAAAAGCTTTCATCTCCCTTTCTGAGTTGCAAATTTACTTGATTACTGACATAATCTCTTCAGGACTGATTCGTGCCGAGAAAGAACAAGAGGAAATTGGAACTTTGAACCTCAGTGAACAAGTGCAAAACTAGCCATATACACCAAGTGCAGCAGTCCTTTCTAGACAATACCAGTGGCGTTTCACCTCTGCTCAGCATAGCCTCTGCTGCACACACACACACACACACACACACACACACACACACACACACACACACACACACACACACACACACACACACACACACACACACACACACACACACACACACACACACACACACACACACACACACACACACACACACGCGCACGCACGCACGCAAGCACGCACGCACACACACACACGCACACACACACACACACACACACACACACACACACACACACACACACACACACACACACACACACACGCACACACGCACACACGCACGCGCGCACGCGCGCACGCGCGCACGCGCACACACACACACACACACACACACACACACACACACACACACACACACACACACACACACACGCACGCACGCACGCACGCACGCACACAGCAGCTGCTGCACAGAAGTGCAGGCCCAGTATTATACAAAAGCACAGTAAGTGCAAACTACTTTACAGGTTCATTAGCATTCCACCTGTTGTTGTTTACTACTATATAAATCCAGTGGTGTTTCACCTGCTCAGCTGACATAGGCCTCTGTCAGTCGTTCACACACACACACACACACACACACACACACACACACACACACACACACACACACACACACACACTCACACTGCTGCTTGCAAAGGGAGCATACTGCAAGTTTTTTTCAAGTTAATGGAATGCCAGATGTTCACTCACTAATGGCTACACTGCTCTGGTTTCTCTTCTAATTACAAGTTGAGGAAAACATAGCCGCTTGATCATGCTTGTACATCTGTACTTATTTGCAGGTACTCTGCGCCTACAAACGAGGGCTTAAAAAGTCATATCCATGCTTGGCCCTCTGACTCCATGATTGCAGCCATTGAAATATTTGTCTTCAATTCAGTGTGGGGAGTGGGGACGTCCATTTGCAGCCCCAACACGCGTACCCCACTCCAGGAGCTCCTTTGAGCAGTCATCTCGGTCCACAATCACCTGAAAGTGAACGAGGAATGCAAAATCTTTGTAAGGCATTATTTTCATGTGGCTTGTTCACATTTGGGCAAATTAAGAATTCCTCAGGAAATTTTTCTGACAGTTAGCCAGGCTGCCTACAGCAGCTGTTATGGACATCTTTCAAGATGCTTGCCATTCGATTTGAGAGCTGTAGCCTTGACGCTGATAACATGATTGAATATCTCTTCATCCCTCAACTTTTCTCCACATCATTGTATTATAAATCAGGAAGTTAAACAACCCTTATTCTTCCCTGTGCCAGAAAGCAAAGAGTACAAGGCAAAGTCCACCTCTGGGGCCACACTTGTCCTTGTTTGTAGCTTTGGCCAGCACAGAGAGGAATGATTTAGTCTCATGAATAGACACATTTCACCTCTAAGGGCACACTATGTACTTGTTTGTACTTGTTTGGGCAGCACCAAAAGGAATGATCAAGTAGCATGAACACAGATGTTCAGTGAGACACACCTCAATGAAGCAAAGCTTATTCTTGTGCTCATTGGTGGCCTTCGAGATTGCATCTTCCAACTGCTCCTCTGTTCGGACCTGCACACACGCAAGGATGGTTGGACGCGCGGTTATTTCTAAAGCCACGGAACTTTCTTACTCTACCAAAGATTTGGCAATTGTCCTGCAGCCATGCCCTGATTCAAAACATTTTCCTTGCCCAACCACCTGTTGTGGCCACATGTAAACAACGCCAGCCCACCTCTATTGAAAACACACTCTCGCTAAGCTGCATGAAAAGAATGTCCACAATGCCTTCTGAGCTTCAGCACAGCACAGTCTTTCATGCCTGCCTAAACACTTGTATTATCTTGCAACGAGGTAACCAGTTAGTTTCACGGCTCACCTTTGCAGTCCACAGATGGCCCTGGCCGTTGTTGAGTGACTTGACCATGCCCTCATAATCCCAATTCATGAGTGCATTGTAAGGGCCATCGTGGATTTGCACCTGGCATAAACATACAAGAGAGGGGCAGCAGTACTATTGCGGAGGATGCTGATATGCTCCAAAATTAGGCATGCTCCTGAAGTAGCTGGGACCATCTCTTGGTGACTGGCTGGTAACGTATGTAATCAAAATCAAAAAACACTAAATCTTGGACAGCAGCTGTCATTCTCTTAAGAAACTTCTGTTAAAATTGTCTTTTGGAATGCCTTTCCTTAAAAACATACTGATGCATCTCTTCAGGAAAACCTTGCAGTTTAGGTCTGCCCTGATAAATTGCTGGAGGGCAGACTACAGAGCTTTACCCGCAGTCCATAGATTCTTTCAGGAAGCAAGGCGTCCTATAAGAGCAGCATCTCCTGTTGGAGAAGATAATTGGCGCTGGCAGCATGAATTCGTGCAGTGCTGGCTTATGAGAAACAATGGAACAAGTGTCGCAGAAGAAGCTCCCTGCTTCCTTTTGTCTCTTCCTTTTCCTTAACTGATGTTGGGAGAGTTCTCTGCCTCCATGGTTACTCTTTTCTTTTGTCGTCTTGATCACATGCGTGTGTTGTGTGACACAACTTGTGTCTACCCCTCACCACACTCTTCTGCCCTCTTGCAAATGCCCTTCCTACTGCAAATGTCCCCCTCTCTTGCATCTGGCATTCTGCATTTACCTCAATGGTGTAGCTGAAATTGTTGATGAGGAAAATAATGGGGTTGAGGCCATAGCGCAGCATTGTGCTCACATCCTGGCAGGTCATCTGCATGCGCATGGACATGAAGATCTTGTATGCAAGCTTGATTGGCACTTTTATCAGCTAGTGCTCCTTCAGATGCATGCACCATCAAGCTCCTCAGGAACCAATTTTGGCAAGGATCTTTTCCTGGCATGCTAGAAGGCCACAGTATGAAAGCACTCAGCACAGGAACAGTGGAGTGCGCATACACACATATACACACACGTGCAACACATACACAACACATATATACAAGCATCTCAAAGACAAACCTGGAATGAGCCGTCGCCAATAAGGGAGATGACACGGGTTTGTTGGCCTTCTGCCATGGCTGCTTGCAGGTTGGACTGCTCATCAGCATCTCCACCTAGTGGATGGGACAGCGGCGGGGCACCTGTTGATGCTTCTATATTCCAAGAAAGAAAGGAAACAACATGGGCAGAGAGAACTCTCCCTACTGTAGCAAATCAGTTAAGGGAATGGGGATACACGTTCCAGAGGAGTATTCATGTTGTAGAACACTTGCAAAAGGACAAGGTGCTTGGATCTTGTTCTGTAAACTCTGTGCAGATCTTGAAAATGAAGCTGAAACTGAGGTGTTCAGGCAGGGTCCTGCCTGGTGTCTTTTTGATTTGGGCTGTCACTTGACATTAAAAATCCTGCAGAGAAGGTGCTGTGAAAGGCTGTGAAAGCAACTATCGATACTTGTAAGGGGAACTGGAACACAAAGTGACTACATCATGCTAGATGTATTTAGGCAACTCAGTATATTTGCATCTTCATTTTGTGCAGCATGTAGAAAAAATCAAAGGAATTATGACTGAAGAAAATTCACATTTAACATTGTGTAAGGCACCTGCTGATTCAAATCTGAGCACCAGGTTAGCAGCTTCTGCGAACGCAACATTCTCACACCATAACTAGACTTAAAACCCGCAGCTCAAGGAATTCAAACAGGAATAACAAGGTATCTCTGCACATCATCTTAATTGGGGTGGCTGGCACCATTTACAATGAGTATACAATCACACCTCTTATGAATCTGGGCCTTACCAAACAAAAAGCTAAACCACTAGCATCCAAGCTTAGAGACCATACCATTCAAAGATTAACCACTATCACTAACACTAAACACGCTCTTTCTTTTCATGGGGCTTCTTTGGGGGGTTTGCTGGGCACGCGGCGGCAGAGGACGGGAGAAGGAGAGTCCGGGCGTCCAGGAGCATGGCGAGCAACCCTCCAGATCCCCATTAGATATGTTTCTGGATCTCTCCTAGGCTGGCTGTATCTAGTGTAGGTTTAGAGGGCCTTCTGGTGAGGCCTCTAGCTTTCCAGTTAGGGGACCTTCCCTTAATGCACGCGGCCTTTGGCCTGCGTAGACTTTTCTTTTCAGCCTCTGCGACATGAGAAAAGCAATTAATCAAATGAAAGGCAGGTTTTTTCAACTTGCTGATTGGTTGCAATTACTTGGAACCTGGTGGGTAGCGGTCTTCAGACTGCTGCTCGTTAAGGAAAGGCAGTAATACCATCCTTCTAGATGTCGGTGGGACCTGCTACACTGAGCACACCCTTAACCAGTTTCATCAACTGGGACTTGGCCACCAATGCGCCAATAAACTTGGTCGCAAACTTCGTGTCTATTCTGTTATGTATGCCAGCAAGCTGTAACCAGTAGGCACACTGTTGAAATTCTCACAGCCAGGTTATGGAGCCAGGTGTTTCCAGTAACCCTCCAGATCTTCATTTGCATTTTCTTTTTGCAGCTTCGTGGTGAAGGGGATTCACAGCTCTTCTGAGCCAATGTCTCCTTTCTGTTAATTGATATAGAGAGAGTTTCCTCTGCCTACGTCATTTTTTCTTTTTTTTTTCACAGAAACGCCGCACAACTCTGGCCAACTTGGCGTATGCTGCACAACTTGCAATTCTTATTTCCTGAAGGTAACCTTCTACATGGAAAGCCACTCACCTGGGCCATCTGCGTCAGGTCCCCCTGAAGGCGCAATGTCCTGCACTCCCTCTTTCCTGGGTTCCTTCTTATCTTGGTGCATCCCCTCAATTCTGGAAATCTGGCTGATGTCGCAGGCCTTGATGTCATACACGCTGGGTGCGCACGCAGCAGCGTACCCAAGTGTGGCCCCAACAGACCATCCAATTGACCCGTAGCGCATCTGCATGCATTGTGTGGTGTCAAGAAAATTGCACCTGAAAAACAAATTAGAAAGAATGCAGTCCTGGCGCTTGACTCAGCCCATCTTCGCCTATGAACCACGGTGAGCCTGCAGGTTTATCTGGTGCCCTCGTTGTTCCCTGCGAGTTGTTCCCTGCATGCATGCATGCATGCATGCATCCTCACAATGGCCACGCCCTGAGCACCCAGAGTGACTGTGGTCTGGGTGAAACCTGCAGCACATAAAAACAGGGAACAGCCAGTACCAAAATTATGAGATAGAAGGAAAAAAGTCACGCGCCCAAGTGTTGCTCCAACACACTATCCAATTGACCCATAGCACATCTGTACGTATTGTGATCAAGCACGCATCTCAGGTGGCCAAAAAGTAGCTTTGTTTTTCATGCACAGCTTTGAATTTCTTCTGGTTCTCTCCTTTTGAGTGTTGGTGGGACTTGCTACACTGAACACACACTTAACCAGTTTAAAAAACTGGGACTTTACCACCAACGCGCCAATAAACTTGCTCGCAAACTTCATGCCCATTCTGTCATGTATGCCAACAAGCTTGTTACCATTAGGCGTGCTATTGAAAACAAGAATACTTCTTGCAGCCAGGTTATGGAGTCGGGTGCTTCCAATAACCCTCCAGATCCCCATAAGGACATTCTTTTTGTAGCTTCGTGGTGGAGGGGACTCACGGCTCTTTTGAGCCAATGTGTCTCCTTTTCCATAATTGATGTAGAGAGAGTTTCCTCTGCCTACATAGTTTTTCGTTTTCATTTCTTTCTGGTTCTATAATAAAAAATAAACAAAAACACATTCCCTGGAGTTGTTTACACTAAGCACAAGCTTAAAATTCTCTATGAAATTTGGCATGGTGATGCATGCATCAAGATTTGATGACAGTTGTTACCCTCAGGTAAGAATTCATAACCCAGCAAGAAAGAAAGGGAAATCCATCTCAAGCGTAGAAAATCAAGATTTTTTCGGATCCTGCTTTCTTGCTACACTCCCAAGAAGTTTCTTCAACCATGCCGACAAAATTGTGCCCAGGACCTTACCTGCATCTCATAGTCACATCCGCGGGGTAGCCTCAGCTTCTGGGTATTAAACCAGCTATCTCCGACCTCGCTCAGTACACAGTAGTTGGGAGTGAGCATCTCCTGCAATTGTACGCCAAGGAACAAATGTCCGTTGTCCTGAGGATATGTGCTCTGCGCATTTAAAGCATCATACAAACGAGAGCATCAAAGAAGGCACCGTGTAAGCATGTGCATGCATCCAATTAACTTTTATTTTACCTTGACAAGACTTTAAATCAGGCAGTGCAAGGAAGGGGGAGGAGGAGAGTCCAAGCCCGCAGGAGCACAGTAAACCCGTCAGATTCTCACTAGTTGTCTCCTGTTAGTTCCTAGTTTAGTTTAGGCTGCGCCTGTGAGCCTCAGGGGCAAGGCCCTTGCTAGCTTGCTATCTAGGGAGCCTTTCCTTAATGCACGCAACCGGACCTGGCTTGCTTGTTCTTTCCTTTTGAGTTGGTGATGATCAGTCTGAAAGGTATGTTCAGACCTTCTGCAAAACTACGAAAGCAAGTGATCATGACCCGAATCTGGTGTAAAGTTTTGTGGAAATGATGCCAATGGATCCTTAATAATCCCTCCCTTTCATCCTAAAACAGGGTTGGGCGTCAAGTTACAGCAGTTCAATATTGCGCACATAAAATGGAATCCTCCGCTCGGCTGCATATTACACAGAAAAAGCAGCTTTATTGTAATGCTTTTTAAAACAAACCTAAATTCGAGCAAGATCTTTTTTTAAACTCAATGCACATACAAATTGCTCAGTACACAGTTGTTGGAAATAATCACATTCTACACACAGGTTCAAGGGCACAATACCACCTAAAACGTGTGCCTTCAAGCAACACGATTATTTGAGCATAAATATAGCATGAGTGCGACTTGAGCAGCATGGAGAGCAAAGCACAAGCATGCGTGCCAAGCAGCATTCAAAACACTGGTTCCCATAGTTATGGCTTGAGCTTTGCAAATGGCCCGTTTTTTATACGCTTATGCGTCAAAAATGAGCATAACTCTTTAAAAGCATTTTCTTACAGAGCAACCATGAGCATTCTCGGGAACAGAACAGACTCTTTCCTATGAGCTCTTCTCTATGAGGTGAAATATGCAGCTGCAATCACAATGTGTTCCCCTCAGGGACAAGTTGTGACAATGTTCAGCACGCTTCCCGCAAATAAATCCCATATCTGGATGTGCTTGGACAGGGCTTTTATACGCAGCCGCACATTCAAGCCCAGTGGAAATGTGCTGGAATGCTTTCAATGGGTAGTTAACCCAACTACCTGGATGTGCTTGAATAGGACCTTGACCTGCAGCTGCTCGTTTGGACCTTGCCGCTCTGGCGGCGGCATGGGTGTGGACATGCGCTGAAATGCAGTCACGGCTGTGGGGTTGGGCTTGACCCTGCATTTATGGTTGGAAGCTCCTGCCTCTAATCAAACACAATGTGCAGAACCATGAGGTACATGTATCTTCACATCTGTTTATTTAAAAACAATAAACCAGGTAATGCTTTATCAATTCTGCTCTGACACCAACCCCTACATAACTTTCAAAACTGCGGCAACTCAACATGCTCACACTATAATCAGACTTACAAACCCGCAGTTCAAGGAGTCCAAACAGGAACAACAAAGTGACTCTACACACTTTTCTTAGTTTTTCTTTTCTTTTCTTTCTTTCTGACTCTACACATCATCCTGATTGGTGTGGCGGGCACTATTTACAATGAGTGCACGATCAAACCTCTTGTCAATTTGGGCCTATCCAAACACAAAGCAAAATCCTTAGCTTCCAAGCTGAGCTGTCATGCCATGCAAAGACTGACCACTATCAATAACACCAGACATGCTCTTTGCTTACTGGGGGCTTTGGGGGGGGGGAGGGGGGAGGGGGCGCTGGGCGCGCGGAGGTGGATACAAGGACAAGGAGAGTCCGGGCGTCTCGGGGCATGGCCGACAACCCGCCAATTACTCATTAGTTCAGTCTCTTTCCCTCTCCTAGGCTAGCTGTAGCTAATGCAGTTTTGAGGGACCTCTGGTGAGGCCCTTCCTAGCTTGCTAGTTAAGGGACATTTCCTTTATGCACGCAACTTGTGGCCTGCGTAGACTTTTCTTTTCTTTTCTTATCAATGCATGCTATTTTTGCGCATGTTTAAATATACAGGTAGAAAGGAAAAGGCCTGTGTCAGCAATTACACACCTAACCTCAGTGGATGTAAAGAACGAGCTTGGTCTTGGGTGTATGTTTAATTTGCCAGTATGAAGTGCTGGCCCTATTTTGAGACTCAAGCTAGTTTACAAGTCCGAACCTTTCCTTAATACGAGCGTCTTTTTGTCCAGCTTAGCCTTATATTCTTCTTCCAGCTTTTGCCATTGGCTTCGCTTTTGAGAACAAGCCGACTGCAGCGCTTGCTTATTTTGTCTCTGTGGAAAGAACTTCCATTAGAAATGGAGCCAGGCCAGGAGGAATGTGTAAGCAAAATAGTGCGTGTGGTTGGCACATTACACCATTCTTTCACACACTTGCCTTCTTGCCAGTGCTGACAGGAAGTGCTCACTTGTGATGCAGCCATAGGTTGCACCGCTCTTCACAGTCACTCGGTGGTCTGCCACCTGCGACAAGTTTTCATGTCCATAGACATGTGCTGCTGTATGCCATCATAGCAAAGTAAAGTTGATACGTCCAACTTTATTCACGTGTGGACATTGGCAGCATGCAAATACAGACAAGCACAATCTGGATTGATCTATTTGTCTTTCTTCCTATATTTATGTAGGGAGTTACCTCCCGGTATACTTTTTAAACCACAACATCAGCTTTATCTCTGACTTCCCCCAAGACTTTTTGTATCTAATTTTTATTTGAGGAACCGCTGGTGAGACCCTAGCATGCTTGCTTTGTCAGGAGCCAACGAAAATGGCCTCTCTTTTGTTGGCGCAGTCTTTTCTTTTAACAGCATAGCAGAATATCCGGCTAAGCAAATTGTAAAGCTACACAACTTCTACAAATGTGTAATAAAACGGGGACACCTTGTTTCATACTTATAATGATCAATCTGCCAGAATGCAGCAAGACAGGATCAAGGCACCTTGTGCTAGGTCTATTACGGAGCTCACACAATTGAATGAAATTGACACTTACCCTTTTTACTTATAACAACATAGTTTTGTAACATACCCTCTTCAAAGTGTTTGATATGCTGTAGGAACTACCTCGCCCAACTGCTGAATGTGCATTGCGGCCAAGCAAACACACCCACATTGATGGTGTGGTCAGGTCGTAGCAGCAGGCTGTACCCCACAGTGCTGTAGTCTGTCCAGACAGTGCCACAGCAGACCACCACGTCTGCGCTTTCCACAATCTGCACAGGCGCAATGCATTTAGGAAGCAATATGTAGCCTTTCCATAAAGTTAATGTTGCTGCTGCCTCTGCTGCTGCTGCTGCTGCTGCTGCTGACTCCCTCATCTGTACCCTCCAAAATCTAAACTTGTTCAAGGCGTTGATTAACAAAAAGATTGCTTTTGTTATTCACTGCTTGTAGGAAGAAAGGACAGCAATTTGATGCGTCATTTATCAATTTTCAGGAAGTCATGGCAGCTCAAGAAGGGTGGATAGCTTGCAAACAATTTTTCTAGTCTGTGGGGGCAAGAATATTCAGGGTGCAGAGGTAAGGATATAAACTACTTGACCATATAATCACCTGGATGGCAAATTTTAAATGAGCGACTAGGTCCCTATGAAATAGCAACTGATGGGAGGCATCAAAAATTGACATCTTTCATCCTGCCTCACAGACACATGGCCATCAAAAATTGACATCTTTCATCTTGCCTCACAGACACATGGCCAAGACACTGCTCCCCAATACAGGCCAATGAATCCCTGCAGGTCTTCAGGGACCATGCCCTTGGCATCAGGCTGAATGGCCACCTGCACATTGCATCAAAAGAGAACAGCATGTGTCTTCCTTATCAGGTACATCCTCTTCAAAGTTTGCAGAGGGCAAAGTAGCACCACAGAACTCCTTAGTCTTGAACGACAAGGGATACAAATTCAATCTAACTTCCGTTTGAAGGTACAAAAGAACACTGATGAATTGTGTTTAAAAAGGTTTTTACAGAATGCTTGGAAGATGGCCTGAAGGTACAGTCAACAGTATGAATGTCGTCATACAGATGACAGCTTAAAATAGCACTAGGCGCTATGAATCTACTGCTCATTTTCTGCCCTTTGATGTTGTGGAAATGTGTCTTAATTGCATCTCCCGCTTTTTTTCTTATTGCGCCTGGAAATACTCTTGCTTCCTTTTTTATTGCGCCAGTTCTTCTTTTGCAGAGATCATTATGGAACATCTGTCATGGGCACGTATAACAAAAAAATGTGTCTTTATTGACAGCATTCCACCCACCGCATATTTGGAGCTCTGTGCAAGCTCTAAAAATGCATCACGCTCACGCCCATGGCGCAGTCTGGGGCCTGCAGATTGGCAGTAAGGGTCCTGTGTTTTCTTTCTTTGGCTAAAATAGCAAATGCTCTTGTCAAACACAATGCACGTAAGCAAAGGAAACGGGGGCGTCTGTTGAGAGGTGAAGGTAAGACGAAGGAAAAGTATAACTAAAGAGGCATTTAAATACACAACAATGGAGGACACAATTTGGCGCAGAGTGTTCAAGTACAACAAATTGTGTCTTTGACCAGTTTGACCATGAGCTTCTCTCTACTTACAGGACTAGAATCAAAATCAATTTGTGTATCCAAGACGGTGTGTACCCCTATCAAGCAAACAATTGGATCAATGAACACAAAAAAGAATGGTATGGCATTATATAGCAAAACAAATTATATAGCATTAGCAGCGATTTGCTTGCATTACAAAATGATTCTTATGCCAGAATAAGGTCGGCAAGCAAACGCCCCTTCTCCCTACGCATACTGTTATCCTCCCCATGGTGTTGCAACTTCAGGCAATCACCATATCGATTAACTTCTAAATAACAGACTGCACCTGCAAGCAGCACAGGCTTGATAGCTTTGTCCAGCACCTCTCCCACAGCGTCTACTGCAGCTTGGCAGCTATGCGGGTTTGTGTGTGCATGTGGAAGCACATATGGGACTGGAGGTCGCGTGAAAGAGGGGTGCGTGGCGTCAGCCAAGTTGCAGCATACCTGCATACGGGGGAATAATGAGATTAACAGGAGGATCAAGAAAAGATCATGCAGAATAAAAAACAGAGCTGCGCAGGCAGTGAAACCACTCCCCACATCAATTAAGGAAAAGAGGATACCTAGGGCCAAGGCATCGTGTATCTTTTCCACCAGGAGAAAAAAATTCAATGGGGATCAGGAGGGTTACTTACTGTACCCCGTGCCTGATCTTGGTAATAAGAGTTTAAGGAGTCTTCTCACTTGCAGGCTAATCTCAAAGTCGCAGGTCACTCCTTGGTTTAGCAAGGCACAAATAAAGCATGGACTATGCTGCTGCACAACAAGAAGAACCAAAATTTAGTAAGGTGTATTACACGAAGACTTGGGTGAAGGCTCAGGGTAGGCAAGGTGCACAATGAACATTTAAAGCATGCAGTCCTCGCATTTAATTGTCTTCTTTATTCCCAACTCCATATTTGCATCAAACTCCCTCTTCTATACATATTGTCCTGCAGATTGTGATGGCAACAGAGTAAAGAGTAAAAAGTTATTTAAAAAGAAAAGTTAAATATGTATGCAAAACAAATAGTCGCGCAGGAAATGTGGGCCTCACCACAAAGAAGGCACATATCCAAAAAATTGAGGACTTTGATGGCAACAGAGTAAAGAGTAAAAAGTTATTTAAAAAGAAAAGTTAAATATGTATGCAAAACAAATAGTCGCGCAGGAAATGTGGGCCTCACCACAAAGAAGGCACATATCCAAAAAAATGAGGACATTGTTGCCAGACCCTCATCAGTTCTCTATGTTGGCTCTTAGCTTAGTCTAGGCTAGGCCTGTGAGCCTTTGGTGAGGCCCTAGATAGCTTGCTAGTTAGAGAGCCTCTCCTTGATGTACGCAGCCGTGTAGCCTGGCTTGCATAGCCTTCTGTTTTCTTTTCCTTTCCTTTCTTCTCTTTCCTTTTCTTAGCTGATGCCGGTGCTGCTGCCCAAACAAAAAAAGATGCAGGCAATGAATCAAATTTTCCCAACAGAAGCTTAAAAGCGCTATGGTCAAGTAATCCATGATCCTACATTTTTAATGTACGCCTCCATTGACCTCAGTAAGCTCACACCTCAATGTAGGCAGGCTTCTTGCGGACCAGAGCTGCACTGATTGCTTCATCAATCAGCCGATGTGCATCCTCCACGTGGTTGAGTGTGGCCTGAGTGGAGTAATGCGATGACAAGGAAGAACTTCAACCAACAACTCCAAGGCTTAATATCTGGTCTTCATGAAAACGGTATGAGAGGCTTGCAGCTTGGAGATTCAATGCTCTAGATCAAGATCAGTATGGATGGAGATACGCAGCTCATGCATGCTCTCGTATGGATTTGAACAGAGGGTATATAACAAGATGTCGTGCACTTTGTTGACCAGATAAGGCAATTATACAGCAGCTGCAGGGCTTGGTACCTGGTAGCAAGTCACTTCTTTGAAGGACCGAAGTTGTTGATTGAAGCCCCCACTGGCTGGGTTGGTCATCCCGGTGGTATGGTGCCTGTGTGTAAATATTTGGTGAATAACAGTTTGCCTTACAAGCATGCTAGGCACATCTTTCATGCATCAAATCAAGCGTTGTCATAATCTAATTTGCACTAAACATGCTCCATTTTGTCTGCTTTTGCCGGGTCCATTAACTTTTAAGCTCAAGCCGTTGATATGTGAGAACATGAAGTCAAAAAGCAAGCTTCTTCAGCCTACATAGCTTTCTTTTCTTATGAAGCTGAGTAAGAGAATGACTCACAGCACACGGTTCTGGGCATAGTCATTGGAGTTGGGCACACCAGAAATGACTATGACTGGCAAATCCTGCAGATGCAAATACAGGCAGGAGCAAGTAAATATTTGCAATGAAGATGAGTGACAGGAAGGCAGAATTGAGCACTATTTTACAGAGGCGTAATGCAGAACGGAGGACAGCAAAACACAAACTGATATAGCATACCATGAAGGGGCAGGCTAGGATGGAAACCAATAGATGAGGGGAGGAAGACACGGTTTTGTTGATGGATTGTGATCTCTTTGCCGGCAGTTGTGCATTCAGTAGCAAGGATGCTGGATTGGCCATGCAGGTTCTGGCTGATTGCATGCTGTGGTTTGACTATCATTTATATATGTGTTTATGGAGGTACGTCACAAGCTGTGACTGATACAGTACTTGAAGACAGGATATTTATCTATATATACATACATATGCATGCATGTAGACATATAAACATACAAATTAATGTAAAATAAAACAATATTTACACATATAATTACATATAATAATGCTAAATGATATGCAATTACATATAATGTATTAAACACGACCTTCCATTTAAAAATAAAACGCCTTTCATGAGTTCAATAGCCCAAACATGCATTGCTGAATGACTATCTTCTTCGAATGCAATGACCTTTTTGCTATCATATAATAACACTACAAGCTTGTTCCCACTAGGCTATAATATTACTCCTCGCACCCAGGTCCTGGGACCGGGTGCTTCCAGTAACCCTCCAGGTCCCCATTAGCACTCTCTGGTCTGCAGTCTTGTGATAGAGGAGACTCACAGCTCTTCTGGGCCAATGTGTGTTTTTTCCTCTTCTGAGCCAATGTGTCTCCTTTTCCATAATTGATGTAGGGAGCGTTTCTCTGCCTACGTAATTTTTATTTCCCTTTTCTTTTTTTCTAAGCCGACTAAGACAGCAAGTAAGAGGAAAAGTCGGCATTTCAAACCATGCAGCGTGTTTTGTTGTTGGCCTCCTGCTTGCCTTTCCTTGCGCTTGTGAGGAGTATGCTCCAGATACCAAGGTACATAGATATTGCAAAAATATACATATGATGGGCATGAGCCTCGCGAGTTTACACAGGACGTTACCTTCAGCTGGTTGATAGACATAAGTATGCTCTGACCCAGAGTTTGAGATAGCAAAGGGGCAGGTAACAGATACAAGAACATGACCTCAAAACATCATATTCACAGGCAAGCATCACACTATATTCATTTGGCCAGTACATGTACGTATCCCTATGTGAAAACAAGCGTCTCAATTTGCTAAATTACCTCGGACATGGCACCCGCAATCGCATTCAGTACGGAAAAGCCCCCGACTGAGAAGGTCACCACACAGCAGCCAATGCCCTTCTTGCGAGCATACCTGCATTTTCAACAGCAAGCAAATTGCCTTTTTCAACATGGCCATCCAATCCCATGTAAGCGTTTGGGCGGAAAGCTGACAACATTTGGATGCTCCCAATCAGCAATTTCACCTGTAGGAAGCACTAACTTGCTACTCTTTGCTCTCTCACTATGAGACCTCCCTATAAAAAGGGCGGGAGAGTCGCGGCCAAATGAACAGTCAAGCTGAGCAAGCACGCATCATTTCCAACCTCTTCATACCGTTTGCAGGATAATGCCTGAGCCTTTGGTTGAAATTTCTGATTGTAAAGCAGTATTCCTCGCAGAAACTTCTTATGAAGACATCCATGCAATCTCCTTTTCCTTAAATGATGTAGGGAGAGTTTCTCTGCCTACATAATTTTTCTTTTCTTTTCTTTTGTTTCCACGCAAGGCCAATTAATATGCATCTGGACACATACCGTATGTGTCTACGATAAAAGATGTGCTGGTATCCATAAAACCGTTTGTATGAAATTACTGTAAGCCATATGCTTTGCCTTGCACAGGCACACGTGACTTTCTTCTCAGGCATAAGTAGGTGAGTGCAGGTATTGCACATTCTTCAACAAAAGACGCCACGCTCACAAAAGTATGGTGCTGCATGTATGCAGAAGTGCAGCTTACCCATCAGCTGCATAGCCAGCATTGAGCTCATTGCAGCACCACACCTGCAAAGCAGACCATTAGAAATAAACAGGTGTTGTAAGGCACATCGGTCCTTTCTTTAGATCTGTAAACCTGTAAATCTGATGAAAGGCACACACCAATCAACAAAACCATCAGATGCACACCCAGCACTGGGCTCATTGCAGCGCCACACCTGCAAAGCAGACCATCAGGGGCAAGGCGCCATATCACACAAATCAGACAAACACGCTCACCCGTTTGATTTATTTGTACAGTTACATTCCTGACCGTGCAACACAGATACGATCACCAAGGGGAAGAAAGGGACAATGTAAAGACAATTTTACATGTAAAAGAGGGAACGCCACAGCTTACCAACCTTGTTCCGTTCAAGATACGAAAACACATATGGTTATTGGCCACTCCATCACACAGACAAAAGTATTGCAAAGGCATGTGCCAATCCACTGCTTCTGATAAGGCATCCCGCTCAGAAAGCAAAGGAAGGAAGGAACATCACTTGCCATCACTGGCAGTTATCACGTGGCCGCAGTGAAAGACCACTGGGCTTCCTTGAGGGCTTGATACCCAAGCATATTGCTTACCATTATTTGCATAAAAGATAACCATCATTACAAATGATGAAATTCAGATCGCCCAAGAAAGCCCATCTCTCCACCCTGGGACCAATATTCACTACAATATGTTTCTGTAACCTACGTATACCATGCTAATATCCTGCTTGTTAAAGAAGGAAGTCATAAAATAACATTTTTGGCACCCCTTCAGGGCTTTTGCTGGATTTCTCCGAGGGAGGGTAGCTGAAACCCTGTAAATCTGTAACTCACTAGCCACTGGGTCTTTTCACTCCAATTCTCATGCAGTGATATTTTTATATATGGACTCCATTTCACTGAGAGACACCCAGTTTGGTGTAGTGGGTGATCAGTTGTGAAGATACGGTGGTGAAAACGAGGGTTCATGGCAAACTAGGCAACCGTACCCCATTTTGGGATTTTTGGGGTTTAGTGCTACATTAAGTGGCATCTTTCTAAGGGAATATAGTTTTTTAATGCCCTGGAACATGCATCATATCTTTTTTTGGGCCTCAAATTGCCCCCTAAGGAAAACAAGCATGGTTCCTCTGTTTTAGGCCCAAGGGTAGGCAATGCAACGCTCTGTGGCAAATTTGACTTCTGATTTTGTACAGTTATCTCAGACCCTCACGAGTTGTTCCCCATTGGCTCCTAGCTTAGTTTAGGCTGGGTCTACGAGCCTCTTTGGTGAGGCCCTAGCTAGCTTGCTGTTAGGGAACCTTCCTGTATCCATGCAGAAGGACTTGGCTTGCGCAGTTCAAACTTACTCTTTTCCTCAAGTGCAAGAGTGCAAGACAATACAGAAGTCCTCTTTTTCCTGAATTGGAAAAGGAAGTAATGCTCAACGGAAAAGGTTATTAAGAAAGTGAGATGAGGCTGTCATTCAATTGATCCTCTTCGAAGATTCTGTTCCCTTTGCTAATGGTACGGTCTTATTCCCCTCACCATCTCGAGCTCTGGGTGCTTAATGAGTTGGTCCAGAAGTAGGAGGTTGAAGTCACCAGGCACACCAAATGCTGTAGTGCAGCCCAGCTCCACCTGCAGACGCCCATATTACATGTGGAATCTGAGCAAATGGTACTACGCGTAAACGTGCTTGCAACCAAAAAGACTGCCAACTAGGCACTGATCCCATCCCTCCTGCAGCACCCCACACAAGCTATACAGGTCTCCAGGTTATGCTCCTGCCGGGCATGCCCGCAGTGCTTTCAAGCTGAGGCACATGATCTATGCTCTGATATACAAAAAGAAAAGAAAAGTCTACGCTAGACAAAATACCTCCGGTATACAGCTAGGCAAAACCTTCAACAACCCTAATTATGTTATTTGCTAGTAGAGACGTTCTCTCTCACCAGTCTGTTTGCAAGATGCACTCCCAGGTTGGGTGCCTCGGCTGAAAGCTTGACCTGCAGAATGGAAGTGCAAACAGATTCAAAGATGGTCGCTCTCATCCGCCCCTAAAAGACTTGTCGTCAGCATTCTCCTTTCAAGGTAGAGGTAATCATAGGCGGTTGCTCACTGCTCACACCAACCGGCTGCCAAGCAATATCTACCTGCTCAGCATGAGTAAGCTTCTTGGGCTTGATGCCCTGCGCACAAAGCGAGGTAGCCTCCACAGGTTTGAAAACACACACATAACCACTGACGCTTGTCATCAAGCGCAGAGATCGCGATCAGGAAAACAAGTGGCAGGCAGTCCACCAAAGAAGTGGATGCACCAGAGCACCAAACTAGTCGCCACGGAAAGTCATGGGGCAAGCCGTGTGAGCTGTCACTTCAGTGAAAACTGCGAATCTCTGCTGCTCAGGCGTGATGTGAGCAGCACCAACTCAGGGAAAGCCATGCCTGAAGACCAGAAACTCTCACCAATTCAGCGTGGCCTGTACATGCAGAGTCAGGCCTGTCTCCAAGCACCATGGCCGCGTCTGCCATTGAGTGAGCTCAAACGCTCAGTAGGCTTCTTCCTGGAGCGTGGAACTTAAAACGAATTCCCTGAGAAACTCTAATTTATTTGATAAAACAATCGCACAAACCAAGAGGCGGCACGATCAACGCTTTTTTTTACCGCTGTTCCACTGTCAGTTTGCGGATCGTTGTTGCTGTCATTTGAAAACTTAGACTTCATAGAATTACAGCTTGGTATTTTTATGTTTCCCCTCTGTGAGATCGCGCTTCAAGAAAAGAAAAACTACGTAGGCAAAGAAATTCAGTCAGTTCTCTGCGTAGCAGTATAACTGAGGTTCTTAGAGGCGAGTAAGATGTCGCCTATCGCGCCTATCGAACGAGCCGGAAGAGAACTCCCCGTACATCAGTTAAGTAAAAGGAGACACATTGCTCAGAAGAGCTGTGAGCTCCCTCCACCACGAAGCTGCAAGACAGAAAATACTAATGGGGATATAAATGGAGGGTTACTGGAAGCACCCGGCTCCATAACCTGGCTGTGAGAAGTATGATTGTTTCCAATTCAATTCAGTTATGGTCAACTCTCATCGCCAAGATCAGGCACGGGCTACTGCTAGTAACCCTCCTGATCCCCATTGACTTCTTTCTTGTTTCTCTTGGTGAAGGGGATACACGGCCCGTGTATCCCCTTCAGCACCGGGTGCCTCGGCCCTAGGTATCCTCTTTTCCTTAATTGATGCGAGGAGTGTCTTCACTGCCTGCGTAGTTTTCTTTTCTTTCTCAGTTATGGTTTGAGTCCACGGCAATAAAAGGATGGTCAGACGTTAAGGAGTTAGCCAAGGGTGGCTGCAACCCTTGGCAAGCTATGAAGTCTTTCAACCCCTCTAAGAGATTTTCGTACTGTACTCCTTCAAGTCCTGATGGTAGATATAACATGCTAACATCCTGCATATTCAAAAATAAGAAAGGAGGTCAAAAATTGATCTTTTTGGCACCCCTTGTGCTGAAAATTTTGAAAACAAGACTACTTCTCGCAGCCAGGTTATGGAGCCGGGCGCTTCCAATAACCCTCCTGGTCCCCATCATTATCTTCTTCTTGCAGTCTGCGTGGTGGAGGGGATTCAAGGCTCTTCTGAGCCAATGTGTCCCCTTTTCCTTAATTGATGTAGGGAGAGTTTCCTCTACCTACGTAGTTTTTCTTTTCTTTTCTTTCTGAAAATTGTCAAAGGGAAATGCTGAAACTCTGTATCTCACCGAGCACTGGGTCTTCTCACTCCAATTCCTCTGAAATAATGTCCTTTTGGCACAAAGACTCCAAATCAATGGAACCTGCTACACTAAACACACCCTTAACCAGTTTAAACAGCTGGGACTTGACCACCAACGCGCCAATAAACTTGCTCGCAAACTTCATGCCCATTCTGTTATGTATGCCAACAAGCTTGTTACCACTAAGCGTGCTGTTGAAAACAAAAATACTTGTCACAGCCAGGTTATGGAGTTGGGTGCTTCCAGTAACCCTCCGGATCCCTATTAGCATTCTCACTTCACAGCTTTGTGGTGGAGGGGACTCACGGCTCTTTTGAGCCAATGTGTCCCCTTTTCCTTAATTGATGTAGGGAGATATCCTTCTGCCTATACAGAGTTTCTTTTTCCATATCAATAAAAATGTCATCCAATTTGGTGCAGTGGGTGATCTGGAATGGAGGTTTGGTGTTGGAAAAAAGGATTTCTCCGTGCCAACCGCGTGAGGCAACCCCACCAATTGAATGTAAACCAGCGGCATGTGCACTTGATTGAAAATTTTGATTCAAAATAAAATACTGTGAAGACACAAGGCCTGGACAACAGTTGGAGGCGGCACAGCGGCAGCATGCAGACCTCTGCAAATTCATGCAATGCAAAAGTTGTGATTCTCTTCACCATCCTTTTGGGTGTTGGTGGGACCTGCTAAACTGAGCACACCCTCAACCAGTTTCTACTGGGATTTGCAGCACATCCTTTTGGCTCCCTGCGCACTCCGTCCGTGCTCACACCAAAAATCTTCTTAAACGCTGGTTCCCTTCATCTCGCAAGGCATCCAGCCTGCTTGTACTTGTACCACTACAGATTGCGTAATTATGAACAGGCTGTGAGGTCAGGAGGCTCTTCTAAAGTAATTTAGCAGCTGGCTTGAGGTGTAGATTGCAAGGAGCTTGGAGGGAAGCTGAGCCAGTGGATCCCAGAGGAAACAACAAAAAGCTTGCTACCTACCAAGCTTGGTTTGCTACTCCTTTTGCAAGCATCGCTCGCCAAACCTATGTACCCCTGCCTTTGTATCTTTTTCTGGATACCTAAATTGTTGTGCATGATATGAGCAGGTTCCGGCTTTGTGCTTATACTTTGTAAGTTGAATCGGCTGTTTGGCAGGATGGAACCTCTGTTGTGACATGTGTTGTTGAAAACTCAGTTTGGTTTGGTTTGGTTAAAGGCACCTTTTTGCTCCAAGAAAGAAAGAAAGAAAGACTACGCTTGCCAAGTCCGGCCGCGTGCATTAAGGAAAGGTCACCTGTCCTGAAAGGCAGGGCCCCACCACACAGACCAAAAGAAAAAGCAAGCACAGAAGTCTACTCCAGCAAGTTGGCCCCCACCATGGGACCTACGACACGACTGTCAGGCAGACCCTGTCCAGCAAGCTTAAGACCCACCCCTAAGCCCCAAGCATGCTCTCCAACATCCCAGCATGGGATCCCTCTTCCCTATGAGAGCCAACCATGATTAGGAGGCGAGCACGGAGTTATGCAGACCCATGTTGAGACACTCTACCTCTAGAGACCTTCTCCACCGCGCCACTTCCGGGACCACTTCTGCACCAAATCTTCCTCCGGCACCCACGCGCGCCCCGCCTGCGCCGCGGGCCAGCTCCAGAGGCCATCGGCATAGGCTGCTGTTGATCCTGCAGCCAGTGCTGTTGATCCTGCAGCCAGTGGTTTTTGCTCCAGCTAAGCTGCCCTTGTAGGCAGGTACAGCTATGTAACCGTATCCCTACCAATCAAACTCAAGATGCGCACATGTTACACTTGTTCTTTTTCACTTTATTGATGAACAAGTTTGTTCTTTGCCCTGCGAGTGTCACGTGCTTTTTGTACCTTTTTTCCAGGATTGCTCCGAGACACAACTTTTTTTGCTGCATTTAGTGAGTTCTCAGTTTTTTTCTCATTTCCTTTATCAGCAAAACACAAAGCCCTTCTCTTCTGTGTCTAAGCTTTGGGATTTTTCTCTGGTAGGCTGAGACTAGCCATAATTTAGATCCGATCAGTTAAATGACCTAGTTGAAGTTCATCCCCCATTATAGGCATTGACTGCATGTTCCCATCTTGATTTTGCTTCAGTTAAGCTGCCCTTGTAGACAGGTAAGTCCCCGAAAGGTGAACAGGAAAGCAGTGACTTACCATCATTGGTGTGGAAACCTTTAAATCAAACAGCACACACACTCTTCTGTATTCCATCATATTTATTTAAGGATCTGGATAAAGGAGTCATGAGGAATGTGAGTAGGTTTAGGCTTCGTGCCCACTGCTTGAAGGTTGAGTCCTGTAAATGGTTGGGTGGTTCTAATATTTGTGATAAGTGTGGATGTGCTGAAGTCCAGGACGAGAAACATGTTCTTTTCTATTGCAACTGATCCATGTTGGGCGTGCGAGCATCAACTCCTTCCTGGAGTGCACTCCGTGAGTGTGGAATCGAACCAAATCAATTCAACTGGTTCAGAGCCTGTGCACGCTTATATAATTCTCTCACCCATTGCAACAGCGCTCAACTTCACATGCTTTTTCATGCGGACATCACCCTCAGCCCCAGGAAGTCCTGCTGCTGGACATCCCATCTATTAATAGATGGGATCAATATTGTCTGCCATGAATGGCTTGCATCACGCCCATCATTTCCAGCAAAAAATACGCTCTGCTGATCCTTTGGAACTGAGTCAGCTTGTTGTGGATCTCAGATCTCGCCATCTAGCATATTGGAGACAATTTTCTGGTTATGACCCATGAGACACAAACAGCAAAAAATTTACTTACCATCACTGGTGTGCTCTCCCAACCAAGCCTGCACACGTTACATATTCTCCTTATATTCTGCCCAAATATTTCTACTTGGATTTACCTAAACACATCGTCCGCAGTGTGGCTCGATTTCGCCTTCGTGTCCATACCTTGAAAGTTGAGCAGGCCACATGGGATGATGCTATTTCCACTGCCTGTGATCTATGTGATGCCCAAGATGATGTGCAGGATGAGCAACACGTTCTTTTCAAATGTACTGATCCACATGTCTGTTCTCTTCGGCTTAAATATGCTCCTTTATCTTCTGGTCCTCTCCTCTCTTCATCTCACTCTTCCAATAGGGTGGCTCCCTACGTGCCTGGCATTCACCATGTACAGTCTTATCATATCTCTTCTTTCTTAAATCAAAACAATAACAAGCTTTTTCCTTTTCTACATGAATTATTGCTTTTTTATGAGCAGGCTAGCAGTCAACCGTTTTGACTGGAGGCCTTCTTTTTTCCTGTAACCTATTGCAATTGCTGTGAGTTGTGTGAGCTGCGCAGAAGATACTAGGACCTGTTCATTGATCCTTTTAAACCATTACAGACTTTTGCCCAGCTTCCAAACACTGATTTTATTCCTTTCTTGGCGAGCTTTCACATTTTGACTGATTTCGAGGTCAATGCTTTTCTAAATCAAGACTCGCACAGATTTCAAAAATTTTGTCTGAACTGGTTTTAATTTTGGGTGCTGGATGAAAATGTTTCACCAGCAGCCGATCAGCCAGATTCTCGGGCTGTAGCCTACAGTGTAGGCCAACCTCCCTTGTAACTCTAGCCCCCTCAGGAATCGATACAGCCCAAGTCTGTTCTTGAATGCGTTGGTGGACTCGTAAAGTATGCAAGTATTTGCAAAATGACTTCCCATTTACAATGAATATGCATGGCATTGCAAAATGGAGATGGCTTTCCACTGGAAGTTCCAGCAATGGAGTCACAAGGGGTAGACTGTAACTTAAACTGCATCCTTCCCACACACTGCCAACAAATTCAAGTAGCTGCCAACCGCATGAAAAGATGCGTCCGAAAGTGAATCCATTCATCATCAATAGAGAAAAAATATTTTCCTGGCATGATGAAGTCGGCCCAATATCAACCCACTTTTGATGCTCATCATTTATAGGAGATGGACAGAGAAGATGCTGTCATTTGCAGCCTCATCCGCAACTTTCAAAACAACGCATGAGCCCCAAGCAACCATGAAATAACTGGAGAGAGCATATGAGTTCGCTCAAAAAGTGTGTTAATCAAATGACCTTTTCTCAGACCTTGATGTGTATCCTGCCCTTTGATTCATGGCGGCCTGCATACCTACCAGCCCAAAAGGTAGAATGCAAGCCGTGATTGCAGAACAAAACCGAAGCCATGCTTGGAGGGCCAAGTGAGCTGTTTTCACTCAGCTCTTGCATCGCTGACTTTTCCCATCAGCAGGAAACAACACACACAGCACCTTTCAGATCCAACCAAGCAGAGATCTGCACCGCCTCAACCATGAGACTCTTCCTTCCAACTCTAGTCAACCAAATTAATTCCTTCCTTGTCAGCAGGCACAGGCAAAGCAGGTCCACAATCGCATGCCCCCCAGTGTATCCCTCAAACAATCCACGGCAGCACACACAATGACCCCTTTCACGTCCGAGAGACGTGCCAGTCCAGGTACTGCCACATCTCACAAATAAAGCACACCTTCAACGCTTGTGGTCTCATTGTGGAGTCCTTGGCCCTTCAGGTGACGCACTTCAATCAGAAACTCCTTTCTGTCCAAGCTGCCCCTTTAGTCCATGGCTGTGGCCAACTCAGCCAGGCCAGCCTTTAAGCGCATCATTGGGAGCTGAGGAAGCTCAGCTTCGACTGCCACCTTGCTCATCAAGGACCCCATCCAGGCTTGTACTTTTCCGTGTGCACATGGTTTGACAAGAGCAGGGTGGAACTACGGTTTTGTTGGCCATACAATTTACCACTCTGTTGCCAGGGATTGCAATTTAGTTTTGAATTCCACCACTCTTTCCCCGCGCTCTGCACACTGCCTGCCATCGACTCAGTTGCCTGTTGCTAGAGTGTCTAAACTGCCACCTTGCTTGTTGCACCCAATCCCGTACTTCTCCACCTGCCACGGTCCCCGGCAACTCACTGGCCCATTGCTAGCGCAAGCTCGGCCTCAACCATGAGCTCATCACCCATGTATCCCTCACTCCTCCTCCTGCCATGGCAAGTGGCAAATCACTTGCCTTTGCTAGTGTCAGCTCAACTTCTCCTCCTGCCATGACAACTGACAGCTCACTTGCCCATTGCTAGTGTAAGCTCAGCCTCTACCACAAGCTCATCGCCCACATATCCCTTGCCCATTGCCTTCACCACTCCAAAGCGCTTGTTGTACTTGGTGATTTCGGCGCGCATCATCTGCGAAGGTACAGCAGGCACAGAACCCAGCACTTGTTGGACTTCAAAGTCTGGGGACTATCATCTGCGGCATAACAGGCAAAAATCCAGCTAAGGGACAGGATCCAGCACATGCATGCATGTCCTTATTCTCTGATTGAGCGCATGACTGACCAGGGGGCTCATTTGGTACTTGGTCTCTCTGTGGTTCAACAAGGTAGTCCGCCATTGGGTTCCACTGTGGGTCATCCTCACGGACGGAGCCCCCCAAATCAGACCAATCTGTCTCACTTGACTTGTGTTACCATATCTCAGCACTCCCTTTACCATTTCCGGACCTGAAAAGTGCGTTGGATAGCTCATTTTTTGCTCTGCAGGGAGGCTTTACAAGGAGGGTGGGATGATGGTGCAGCAGGTACGCAGAAGGAGCGGGTAGATCCATTTTGGCAGAATGTGGGCAGATGTGGGTGAGGAAGGAAGGGCCTCCCCCAGCTTGCTCATGCTGCAAGCTGCCGCCACCAATTTGGCAGATGCGGCAGAACACAATGTTTCTACCGTCCAGAGGTTTAATCATCCCGCACCCCTTAAAAGAATATACACTTTGTGAATCCCGCTGTAATCCCGCGGCCCTTTGAATAAATTGTTTTGCAGTATCCCGCACATTCCCGCAAGGGCAAATGGCCCCCTCTTGCCTGCAACGGTTCCCCTCCTGCCTGCACACTATTCAGGTGTTCAGTGCATGCATGGGGAGTAATAATTGTTGGCAAAGATACCTTGGAGAGCTGTTTAAATCTTAATACCTCCAATATGTTTGCCATGTCACTGTAGCACAAATTCTGTTGCGCAAGCACTTCCTTGAACTTCTTCCTCTCTGCTTTCTGTTTCTCCTCCCGCTGCTTCTCAGTGATGGGCGAAGGGGGGGGGGGGTGCTTGAAGGAGGTGTGCAGACCTAATGATAGCGCCCCTCTGGGGCTCTGGGGCCTTCCTCGCTCATGACCCCTTGATTTTCTCAAAAAAATTAAATTTCCCATCCCGCAGCCCTTACAATAGTTTTTTTTTTAAGGTGCACGCAGTCATCCCGCACCCCTCAAATTATTATATTTGCAGGATAATTGACTTTCTGGACGGTGTCAAAGCTTAAAGAATCGATCACCTCAGCTAAAATCAAAACCCCTGCAACTTGCTGCACACTTTTTAAGGCATCAGCTGCACATAGAGCTATGTGCACCGCCCAACCTCACCTGCATGAACCTCGCTTCCCAAAACTGATTGCTGGCATCCCAGCGCCCTTTTGATTTCCCTTTAACCAATTGATATTTGGAGGGGTTGCCCCACTGCTCTAGGAACCTCGTGCAGCAGGTGTTCTACTGTCCTCCTTTCTCTTATCAATGCACGGAGGAGGTTCTGCGGCCTCTACTGTCTATCATGTACTCTACTTGAGATTTACTCGGCATGCTCCTGAATTTCGATCTTCCATGAACGTCACCAGAAAAGGTGGGATTTCAAAGGTGGGAATAGAGCCAGGCAAGCCATTTATGCATCTAACCCACCAGCACGTCGCCAGGCACGACCGGCTTCCTGAACCTGCAGCCATCCACGCCCCCAAAGAAGAAGAGCCCCTTGGACTCCGTGTTTTCAGGGTCAAGCAGCGCAATGCCAGCCAGCTGCGCCATCGCCTCCACTTGCAGCACACCTGTGTGTGTGTGTGTGTGTGTGTGTGTGTGTGTGTGTGTGTGTGTGTGTGTGTGTGCGCGCGCGCGCGCACTCTGTGTCCTCAGGGTCGAGCAGCGCAATGCTTGCCAGCTGCGCCATCGCCTCCACTTGCAGCACACCTGTGTGTGTATGTGTGCATGTGTGAAGCATAATAAGACGCACCTGGCATGATAGGGCGCTCAGGGAAGTGGCCGGTGAAGAAGTTATCGTTGATGGTCACACACTTGTAGCCCACGGCATACTTTTCCTTCTCCCACTCCACTACACGGTCGACCAGTAGGAAGGGGTACCTGTGTGTGTGTGTGACCGCGTGCCTGTGTTTGCAAGCCGCTTGTGCGTGAAAGAAGGAAAAGGAGGGTGGCTCATGCTGCGACATCTTTATTGGACACCTTACAATTGCAAAACATTGCACTTTAAATGCGATGCAACCTCTATGATTGAAAAGTGGCTGTTCACTCAAAGGAAACCAGCATAATGATCGCTTTCGCCTTGTGAACACCCCTTGCACGTCAGCAAGAACCTAGGATCCTAGAGTCTGAGATGATTGTAATAACCCTCTACTTGACAAGCTGTCACACCCCACAGAGGACTTAATTTCTGCCACGCCATGAAGTAGAAAGTGAGGAGAGCGAAAATGAAACTCCTTTTCAAGTCAAGCAACCTGAGCTGATGGGTTCTTGGATCTAGCTGTCCGTAAATAATGTTGAGCGAGGGTTTAATGCATGCTTGAACTCAGGAATTTCCTGCAAGCAAGGACCATTTCTAAGTAGATGCAGCAAAGGACTGCTGAGCTGAAAGTGCATGCATGTATTTTGCTCTGACGAATGCGCAGAGACAAGGGCAGCCTGGGCGGCTGGATATCGCGTACGATCAGCTCAGCCAACTTGCATCTTTTGCATGCCACATCAGCCAGGCTGTTCACCGCTCTGTTAAATTCAAAGCCTCTACCTGTGGGGAAGAGTCTGCATGATGGCATTGATGTCCCTGATGGCAGAAAAGTTGGGTCCAGTCTTCTCAACGCCCACTTTGTGCTCCTCAGTTGTTGCTGCGTCTTCCTTCGTGGCGGCAAGCTTGGGCACCGCGCGTTTAGAAATGGGTGTACGGTGTGAGGTCAACGAGGAGCGTGCTGCAATCGGTCGAGATAATATCGAGGCTGGTGCGGAGGGGCGCACGCAAGCCCCCTTGTCTGCTCGGCTGCTTAAACGAGAAGGCGCTGTGAGAAGAGCCATTGTGCAGGGAGATATTATTTTTGTCTGTCTGAGTGCGTTATCTGTTGCACAACCGCTGCATTATATACCAAACTCACAATCGAATCCACACCATATCGTAACCCATCCTTAGACGCGACATTTATTTTATGCTGAGTTTCACCAAGCAGGGCTTGTGCAGCAGAGCTTTCGCAGCTTCACCCAAGTTGGTGGTTGTTCCAGGTAATAGGGCCATAAAAGGAAGTGAGACCGTCGTAATGGGGTGTATTGATGCATTTGTAGTGCTTTCATTTGTAGCGTGCACGCAAGCACACATACACACGCGCGCGCGCGCGCACACACACACACACACACACACACACATACACACACATATACACATACACATATACACACACACATACACATACACACACGCACGCACGCACGCACGCATACACACACACATACACACACAGGGTTGCACAAGACAGGAGTGCTCTGGCAGGGAGTGGCGCCATTGTGCTGCACCAGCGCTTCCAACACGAGCCAGCCTACTGCCAGTGCCATCGGTGGAATGGCAGCACAGCCCAAGCTGAACTTGAATGTAGAGAATTTCCGGGACCTTGCGGAGGCTAATGGCGCCATAAAGCCAGGTGTGTGTGTGTGTGTGTGTGTGTGTGTGTGTGTGTGTGTGTGTGTGTGTGTGTGTGTGTGTGTGTGTGTGTGTGTGTGTGTGTGTGTGTGTGTGTGTGTGTTGCTACGCCGTATTGGGGTACTAGGTACGGTGTGGTGGTGTGCCAATGAGCACAATAGTGCCATGTTTTGCATTCTACTGAGGCTTATTGAGGCAATGTGGGCGGTGTTTTGATGAGGCTAGTAAGCCGGTGTGTCAGCAGTGGTTGAAAGGGACCAAAAGCGATGTTAACGGTGCTTCCGCATGGGGTGTGTTCAGCAATGCCTGGCTTGCAAACATGAGTGAGGGCAAGGGCTATGTTGGGAGGTGATGTAGTTATTGTTCTGCTCTATGACCGTGTAGGATAGACAGCCTTAAATGGTGCGCGAATGCAAAAAAATGTTGCTGCCCCTCGTTTGTGCTTGACATCCAAATATTGAATTACCGTAACACATCCTTGTAGAACAGGGGCTTTCATGATTCCTTAACTACCAAGTGACAATGCACAAATATTGCATGCTTGGTTTCTTCCAGCAAATACAGCTCTACAAGCTGCATTCATCGCTTATTTCTTTGGGCACCTTTTCACTAAGTCGTCTCAGCAACTGACTGCAAAAACTCTTGCTGCACCAGCTGTGGGAGATTGTAATTCTGAGATGACGGACATGCAAAGAATTTTCAGGAAACGCATTTCAGCTCGACTGCGCTGCCCAGCAGCCCAAGGAGGAAAACAAATGACATAATAAGCTGTGACACAGCCTTAAACCAGTCCATGGTTATAAGGAGAAGATAGCCGAACAAGGTGAGCTGCAATGACCACTTCCCATATACGTAAAATGTGGATACCTCAAGCTCCAAATCATGTGAAAGTTCAAAATTATAAACCGCTGCCAGGAACCTGTGAGCAAGGGAACTTTAGATTTGAGGCACAGCGGCAGCGCTTGGCTCTTAAGTTAAAATCCAGTGGTTCGCGTGCTTGGGGTTTCTCAAGATGTACGGATACTGTAACTATTAGCAGAGCCCTCTGTAACCTCGCAAGCGCCACAGCAAATGTAACACTTGACCCTGTACGCGCCTCGTGCACTTGTAATTTTATAGAAATACCGTTCGTCCACGACCAGTTCGAAAATCGATTAATTCTGGAGCCAAAATTCGAAATTTTTTATTAACCATTGCCAGGCGTTTGAACCCCATTTGAATTGGGAAATTAATTACTTTTGGGGCTGAAAAGGGCTTGTGCGGAAAATGGCCTCCCAGGCCCCAGCTCCAACCCTTAGCTAGGTGGGTGAAGCCTGTAACCCCCACCCAGCAGCCCTTAGCAGACCAAGCCAGGCTTGCCAGGGCCCAGGCATTCAAGAAGGGGCCGCCAGCAAAGCAAAGAACCCTCTGGGGCGTCTTCCAGGTGACAGCTCGGTTGATGTTGCATGCATCAGCTCCAGTGTGTGTTTAGCACCGTGTGACAGCTTGCGGATAGCTTGGAATTGCTTGTGTAACTCCACTCCTGAACAGAGCTCCTCCATTCCCCTCCAGCAGCAACATTCCAGCAGCAGCGGCAGCAGCAGCAGCAGCAGCAGCAGCAGCAGCAAGGATTCAAATTGGGTATTCAAACTGAGAAAGAGAATGCCAGCCATAAGCCCATCGAACCCATTTGAATTGAAACATTAATTGTGGGACCTCCGTTTGAACTTAAATCGAAATTTTTATTAATTTTTTAGTGGAGACCATTCGAATTGGTCGTGGACGAACAGTACTTAAATATGTCAATGAAGCATGTAAAATGATACAAGGACATTCTCGCTGTGAGGCTGGATGCAGCGAGAGCAGCTAAGAATTTGTAAGGCCGAAAGAGCAAAATCCAAAGTTTCATTCCAAATGGCCACTTTGCCAAGGAGCATTGGACACCCTTTTCTCTTGACTTGCCATTGACGCTGTACATGTACCTGGCCCAGGCAGATTGGGCAATAGCACCTGCAGCAGTGGTGTGCCATAGGAAAGCACCTATGCTGAAACACGAAGACATATCCAGCCATAGCATGGGGCATCCAAGGACAAGCACCTCATATACTCATGAGCAACTCGGAAATTGCAAATCAATACACTCATACTATGAGTCATAGTACATGGACGCAGCAAAAGGTGCGCTTGTGCAGCTTGCCACTCTTTCGTTAAAGAGGTATACCAGATTGTAAGATAAGCAGGTAATCTATTTTGTGTTGTGTGTTTGTACAAGCTCCATGCACACCCCAAAAATGATTACTTGACATTCTCATGCGTGCCCCCCAAAAAAGATTTTTCGCTTGCTCATTGAGCTCTGTATCGAATGGCACTTTTTCCATTTTAATCATCACCATCATCACCATCATCATGATCATCGATATGATTAATATGAATTTGTCAACTCTTCCATGCTTTCTTGTAGGTCGTGTTTGGCGCTGCGCACGGCCAAGCAGCGCATCTGAGTCCGATGTGTGCATCCTTTTGGATCAGCTAGGTACGAGAGGCTGTGTGTGTGTATGTGTATGTGTGTGTATGTGTGCGCGCATGCGTGTGTGTGTATGTGTGTGTGTGTGCGCGTGTGGGTGGGTGTGGGTGCCTGCGCGCGTTTGCAAGTGCGTGCCTGTGCACGCCAGGAGCGGCAACGTCAAGTGTCCATGTGGAGATACTTACTTTCTCTATGAAGCACATCTTTTTCTACATCTTTATGCTTTCTGTTGCCTGGTGGAGATTAGAGGAGTACTTGACGCTTTAAACATGTTCACAGGATGCTTCATTTGATGTGCACCAGTGCTTTGGCATGATTGATTGCCTAAAAATGACTGTGGCCTGGGATGTGGGTTTGAAGCCCTCTTTCACTAGAAAAGTGGACAGACGGAGAAGAGCTGATCCTTGTTACACCTTTTACCTGCTGGGGGAGTGTGATAGAGCTTTAGCTCCACGCAGCTTCCCACGCAAAGCGACTTGAAACCAGGTTGCCTGCCTCAGAGAGGTGAAAAAAGAAAAACAGGAAAGGCTACGCAGTCCAGAAAGTAGCCATGTGCATCGAGGGACAGCTTTCTATTTAGCAAGCAAGCCTTTCTTTCAAAACTGTCTTGCGAGCTTGCTGGAAAGGATTTCCCTTTCGCTGGTGCATGCAGGTATCCGGGACCTGATCGACTTGCGGAGTTCGGAAGAGCTAGGTATGCGTGTTTATTTGCTACTATCACAGCCGTCATAGTAGTAAGTACCTCCATACCTCCTCTGCCCTGTAATGGTGTGGTTGTTGACAGCCGCGTCATTGTTTGTGATCCAGGGGAGACAGAGGCCCATGAAGGCCATGCACAAAGGACACCTACACAGCCCTTTCTTTAACATGCACCAAGGATGCCTACACCACCCTTGAATATGCACCAAGGATGACTAACCTTAACCAGTGCTGTGCCCTTACGGCTGACGGCGTCAGGCGTAAGTTACGCTACGTAACGTAATTTACGGTTTATACCGTAAAAAATAAAATTCTGGCCGTAAATGACAGTAAATTATTTTTTGATGTCTGACGATTGGGCTTATTCATTATTTACGGCAAAAAATTGTTAAAAAATATAGCAATTGTGAACAGTGCTGTGCCCTAATGGCATAAATTGATTTTGCCACCGTAAATAACGGTGATTTTTTTATGTTGGGCTTATGCATTATTTACGGCAAAAAACCGTCAAAAAATATAGCAATTGTGAAAAATGTCCACTGAAATGCCAAACTCGGCATTTGGAGGGGGGCAAGCAAGTACTGTGGGTGGGGCAGGGCTGCTCCCATCCAGACTCGATTTGGCCCTCTTCTTCCTGTTCCTACACGGCTGTGAAGTCTTTGATGTACAGAATCTGATTACGGTTTTTGAGTTCACTCGGAGGCCTGCAAGCTCAACCACTCGGCCATGAGTTCGCACTTTGGGTCACTCTGAGTTCCTGGCGGTGAGTATTTCACACCGTTACCGACGATTTCATACCATCAGGAAAACACACCGTAAATAACGGTGATGTGACGTTGACGTCAAAAAATCACTGTCATTTACGGTGGCGAAATCGATTTACGCCGTTAGGGCACAGCACTGACCTTAACATGCACCAAGAATGCCTACACATCCCTTTAACATGCACCAGGGATGACTACCAAACCATTTGGCCCATCTGTCCTGCCTCCAACACTCCTGTATTTGTCAACTTGGTTCAGCAGCATGCCAGTTTGCATCAAAACTAGCAGCACATCAGGAGGAGCCAAATCCAGCATCGCTCCAGGCTGCAATGAGTGAACCTTTTTATGCTCATCCCACATGCTTACACTCACACCCTCCCCATGGCCCCCCTGACCCTTATCCTGCAGCGGAAGACCCTTACTACGAGTCGTATGATCAGCCCACACCAAAACGGACTCCCCGCAGCTACACCCTCTCATCCAGCGACACACCCAGCGCCTCCAGCCTCAGCACCAGCTCCGACACCTCAGTGCCCGCTTCGGCGGGGTCATCAGCAGCTGCGCAGAATACACACGATGGGCAAGTCGGGAAAAGTGGTGCAGAGCCCTCAACAAGCAGTGAGGCACCACCAAGGAACTCTCCATCTGGGGGCACAGGAGCTAAGAACAACAAAGCGGGGAGTGAGGGAGGCGATGGGAGTGGACGCCCCAGGACATTGTTTCAGGGTACCCAGTTTAGACGCTACCTGCGGCAGTGGCTGAGCTGGCAGGTAGGTGTGGAGGTGCAAGAGTTTTTTTTGCTGACATAGATGAACAAGGTGCTACTCAAGGCAGTGGCTTGGATGTACCAGTTTTGATCTCTGCTGGTTTTGTGCAGTCCTTTCTGTTTTTGGCCCCTTGTAAAGAATGGCAGGTGTGAGTAAATTCAGAAGTGTGAGGTGAAATCTGCAATTATTTTTGAGCAGGCATGGAAGGTGCTGCTTGAGGCAGTGGCTGAGCTTACAGGTGTGAGAATTTAGGAATGAGCAATCGCACCTCAACAGGGATGTGAAGTGCAGATGGTATGAAATTTCAAGATGCTTGTCTGCTCGACTCCCTTCGTTCTATGCTTTATGCTTTGCTGATGCTCAGCACCCTCACATGATGGCATTGCTTTCAAACTTCTGATTTGTTGAAGCTGGAGAGGCTGGTGGGTCAAGGAGCTCTGTCTTTAAAATCAGTGATTGGACTTCCAACAATTATAAGTACACCTCAAGATTCTGGCCTCATATGCTAGGCAAAAGCACTGCATTATTTCTTTCGTGCTTCTGGTTTCTAAAGGTCATTTTGAACGACATGCCGCTCTGCTTAGGTCATGTTAATGGACTGTCGTTTCAGAAATCCTGCCGTCAATGTTGGGTCTCATTTTCTGGCTCAATAAAGGAAAGGAGTTCAGGCACATTCTTGAGGCAGCATCCTAGTATTTCTCCCATGGCATCTTTGTATGCTCTGCTGAAGAACAGTGGACTTTGACCAAAAGCAAACAGACAAAGTCTCAGAACTGCACTTGCCACAAGCAAACAGACAGTGTCCTAGGAGCTGCACCTGACCACAAGCAAACAGGCGTTGTTTCAGGAGCTGCACCTGATCCCAAGCAAACTGACAGTGTTTTAGGAGCTGCACTTCACCACAAGAGCACAGGCTATGTTTCAGGAGCAGCTGTTTTACATCCTTTGCTGCACCCATACCATTGGTGAGCTCATCCTTTTACCGCACTCATATCACCTGCGTGCACAATACAGAGGATGCGGGAAATTGAAGGGTGCAGGGATATAATAAGAAATCCTTTTGTCGAGTCTTGATGCATTGCGAACGTGCATTAATAGCATGTGCACAGTAAACTGTGTTCATGAGTAGCCTGTCCATTATTACTCCAATGCCATTAGCTCGCCCTGTTTCAAGATCTTCAGCTCTTGCAATGCAGGCCAAGGGCCCAGGGAAACTTGCCTGGAGAGCGGCGGTGCAGGCCTGCACTTACAGCAAGGGCCCAGGAAAACGTGTTTGCGAGCTTCCTGTCCATGTCCTTCAAGGTTACTAGCTGGCGTGGTCCCATGGTCCCACTGGCTAGCATCAGCGGCTTTCTTATGTCAATCCTACCTCAATAACTGGTGCACTGCAGGCGTATGGCTTTCTTACGTCAATCCTACCTCAATAACTGGTGCAATGCAGGCGTATGTAGACAGCAAGGGCCCAGACACCCCTGTCATTCACCACCAAGTTTCTCTACTTGAAAGGTACAGCCTGGACCCAGCCACACAGTGCCATACTTCCACACCGACCTCTCTCTTGAAGAGTTCAAAAATAGATCCCGATGGGCTCTGCCCAAGATTGGAAAGAAAGTGTAAATTGAATGAAAAAGTAAGCAGTGGAAAAGTGAAATGGTGCATCCCCTGGGCTTGGCTCAGCCATCTTCCCTTTCTGCATGTCCTTTTATTACCCTCGTTGACTCCTGCTTGGTGCTTTTTGAGTGCTACGTGAAATTGGATTTCCCCTTTCTGCATGTCCATTTGTACCCTGGTTGACTGCTGCTGGGTGCTTGTTGTGTGCTACGCGGAATTGGATTTGAAGCATGGCTGACAGCATAAACAGACTATTGAAAAAGCTTTGTCAGGCATGGTGTTCTGTGGCACATTTTGAGAGCATGGCTGACAGCGTAAATGGATTAATTTAGTTAGAAACAATTTATTAAGAAGAAGCTTTGTCAGGGATGGTGTTTCATGGCACAAGTGGCTGCACCGCAGATATCCATTTGCATTTTAAAGCTATCTGGTTTGGCTCTCAAGCGCACTTGCTCACACCTGCAGCTCTCAAACTCCCTCTTCCGAAACGCACCCTGGAAACTGGCATTCCTGTTTGCCCTACAGGAACCGCTACTACAGGGCCCTCCTTACGCATGTGCCTGTAACAAAGGTTGCCGCTGCCATGGCGCTGGGCTTGTTGCAATTTAAGGAGCAGTCACGGCTGATCCTGCTGAGGTGGGGAAAGTGTTCGCGTGCAGTAGCAAGACGTCATTTCAGCTTTCACTTGCAGGGAGGGAAGTAAGATAGGGGATAGGATGTTTGCTACGGTTTAAGGTGCACTCACAGCAAATCCTGCTGAGGCAGGAAGATTGTGCGTGCAGTGGCAAAACATCACTTTGAGCAGCAGTCACGGCTGATCCTGCTGAACAGAGGAAGAGTTTACTTCCAGTGGCAAAACATTATTTTAAGGAACATCATGCCTGATCCTGCTGAGGTGGGGTAGATTTTGCACGCAGTGGCAACACATCGTTTCAGCTACTGCTTAAAGGGAGGAAAATGAAATTGAAGGTTAGACGTGAACTGCAATTTGCCTGTTTTTCCTGGTCAAAAATGCTGGATCGTCACTCTCTTGGGTCAGGGTGGTCTGACTTCCGCAATGCACATCTTGATGGCATGGGTTCGGAACCAATTCAATTTTTTTACTAGCATATGCCTGTGGATGCCTGACCTTCTCCATTGCCGTGCTTGCCTTGTATTTGCTTCTCCATGCAAGCAGGGAGGTTAATGCTGGAGGCCTGGCGCTGCTGTACAAGATTATCGTAGACTCTGCCAAGATTGAGATTCGGACCGTACTGGACTTGATTTGCAATAGCCTTGAAAATCGCAGGCCCGTCATGTTCTTTTGCAAGGTGAGCAGTGCATGTCCTTGTGTGAGAGAGGTGAGATTAGAGGTTTTTCAAGTTGAGCAGCGCATGCCTTTTAGGCAGATACCATTGCGTACATGCACAGAGAAATTGGATTTGTGTTCATGGGTCTGCTTTTATAGCAGACTTTTTATAGTAAATGTCATGAGGTCAATATGTGTGCACAACTTAATTTTTGAACGAGGCTTCATTTGTTAAGGACCCCTCTTTTTCATGAAGCTTTTATTTAAAACAACCCAAGCACCTCTGGAGTGTGCAAAATCAAAGGCCTCAGCTAGAAGGCCTCGGCTTTTTTAAATGTGTCTTTGGCTTTTCAACTGAGTCCTATCCTGTTAATGGCTTGTTCCAAACAGAAGAGCGCAAGATGCATCTATCTTATTTTTATTCTGCAGGAGGTTTTGCTCTGATAAGTGTCCTGTGTGATTATTATACAAAGGCAATCTGATTTGAACCTTGCTGATGCCATGCTTTTATACAGGCAGGCAAAAGAGGTACCCTAGCCGCCCCTGTGCTGACTTGCTTCAACCTCACTGTTGCTTAGCCTTTCTGGCTTGCTATCAAATTTGCTGATGCCGTCCTCTTACGCAGGCAGGCATAGACAGGGCAGGCACCTTAGCCGAACTTGTGCTGGCTGGCTTTAAGCTTGCTGGTGCTTAGCCTTTCTGGCTCGCTATTAAACTCGCCAATGCCGTCCTTTTACACAGGCAGGCAAAGACAGGACAGGCATCATAGCCGCCCTCGTGTTGGCTTGCTCAGGTGCAACAGATCTCCAGATAGTGGACGACTATGCCAGGTTAGTACTGCTTAAAAGAGCACGCTCAAGTGCAAGGAGCAATACTTTCCGAGCTGCTCTTGCGGTGTCTAACTTCTCTTGCCTCCTTTTTATGGCCATCTTTTCCATTTAATTGAGCTTTGCTCCCATGGAGAATCACTTCCCATTGCTTTACCTCCCTGTTGCATTCATTATATCTTTCAATTGAGCTTAGCCATGTTTCCTGAGGTGCATAGTGTCCTGCCTTGTGCCCCTCTGGAACTGGCTAACACACATTCAAGAGGTTGATCCTGTTGTCCAATAGCCCAACAACAGCTTGCAAGTGCATGCTGCCCGCATCCTCCAGCAGGAGCTGGCGATTGGTTCCATCTGCTCCTGCTTCATCAGAAGCTCAAAAGGCGTAACCATCTGCACAGTGCCAGGCCAGTACCAGCGCCAGCACGAAACAATAACTTCACATCATTTCTTTCCTAATGTTATCTTCAAGCTCAAGGTGTCATGCATTGTGCTTGTTCCACACTTTCCTCAAGGTGCTTGCTCCCTGCATTGCTGTGCAGGAGTGACGCATTCCACGCTGTGGCACTGGCAGGCATCGAGAATAAGCCTGAACTAGCAGGGCTGGACCGTGCCGCATTTGAGCGCGCTCCTGCAGGTAGGTGCTGTGCTTGTCCGAGCATGCTGTGGTCACGCATAAACTGATGTTTTTCTTGTTTTCTTATCATGTGCAGAAACTGTAGTGTGAGGTATACACTTGTAAGGCTGCAGGCGAATGCAAAAAAAATCCAGGTGCATGTTTGGGGTTTCTGAGGCTTTGCGGCCACATGGGTCGGCTTCATGTTGATGGGCTATATGTGTGAAATGATATAGAACTAGGTGTGCTTGGGTAGGCCTGCAGGACTTATGTTGTGCTTGGGAAGGCCAGGGTGCGCTGAGGTAGGCTTACAGGTTATTTGCCTGGGAGGCCTGCCTGTGGGAAGCCTGGTTGTGCTTGGGAAGCCTGCAGGTGGTGAGCTAGGGGAGGCCTGCAGGCCAGGTGGTGTGGTTGGAGAAGCCTGCAGGTTGAGGCATCGTTTTTGACATCCAAATGCAGATGGGTGAGCCTGGTGAGCTTGGGCAGGACCAGCAGGAACAGACCGCCAGATTTATCCAGTCCTGATAAGCATGCACGCACAAGCTTTTGCTGGGAAATGAGGCAAAACACAAGCACCTTCATGACGTGCACCTGCCCTGCGCACAAGCAAGCCTGGAGCCTGTGTTTATGATCCTATTCTCCCACTAATTGATGAGGATATAAGCAGTGGCTGTAACTGCACTGCCTTTTGACTTGCTCTTGCGTTTGCAATTACTATTTGCCCCATTGTTTTAATTATAGGGTCCCAAGTGTCATATCCATATGACAATCACAGCTTCCAGAGCGACGACAATCGCAGTATCCAGGGCAGCCTTTGAACTGTTCTCATCTATGCTTCAACTGTGTTAGAATGCAAAGAAGACTGAACAATTGATGCAACCCATCACTGGTACTTTAAGGTAGTAAGTTCAAAAATAAAGGCATACACCAGTTAAAACGAGATGTTAATGCTAGGTGTCACTGTCACTTGTAGCCTGTGCTTACAAGATGTGCTTCGTTTAAATGTGCCAGGCCACTCATTTGGCATGCATTTAGATGCTCCGCATCTCATGTGCACTCGTTGCTTACTTTTAGGACGTGTCAGAAATAGCGTGCCCTGCAATCACAAGAGATTGGAGTGCATCCATCTCTTGTCTTACAAGGCAAGGGATATTTGATATGCATGGTTGGATGCATCTCCCTGATGCAGTCAATCATAATTGTTCAACTTTGGTGCTCTGTGGGTAGGCATTACCAGTGCCCAATCAGCCAGGATACTGGGCCGTAGGCCTAATTGTCATCCCTTTTAAGTTCTTAAAGTTTTAGCCTGGTCAAGATGGTGCCATGCGCTATCTGATGCATCCAACCATATTCTGACCATGAATTTTGCTGCGCAGGGGCCATGAGGGAAACAATTGCATACATCAACCAGCAATATGGTTCACTGGCCGCCTACATGACCCACATCGGGTTTGGGCCTGAGAGACAACAACAGCTACGACAATTACTGACGAGGGATGTTTAACGTACAGACTCAATTGCTTGAAGGTTAATGTTTGCATGCGCTTGACTTAAAATGTATCGACTATGGACTGTCCGTGCCTCTTTAAACCTGCTAGGCAAGTAGTTAACAGGTCTGGGAAAGGTCATACGCAAACATGGGTAAGCATTCACCCAGGTTATTTTTGAGCAGGGATTGAACAGTGCAGCAGGAATGCTAATATAGACAATACTGTGGAGATCCAAGCCGTTCAAAGCTGTGTGGCCCTAACCACTACATGCAAATGCAGCAGAAGTAAACTTGGAACACCAGTGAACAAGAAAAACAAAATGAGGACTACTCAGGCCAAATCAAGGAGTCTGTGAGCGCAGAAGGATCGTCCTGAACATGCTAGCATGCTATGGTCTTGCTGAGGGGCCCTCGTGAGGGAGCCAATAAAACACTTGGTGAGGCTTCAAGGTAAGGTAAGGTTACATCAATGAGGCTTCAAGGGTCAATGCATGTGCACCACAAAGAAATGGAGGTTTGGATGGAAGAAACATGGGGATTTGAGACCCACTGTAGTCAGACTAATGAGTTACAATGAGTTACAATGGGATTCGACCTTCAGCCAGGTAGTTTGGCTGCTCGGTCTGCTTAACTGGTCCAACAGCACAAAAAATATCCATGAGATCAGAAATAAAACGATAAGTCTCGTTAGTTTGCTTCTGCACGAAATGAATAGCATCCTCAGAGCTAGCTTGAGAATAGTAGAAAGTGCCTGGATCGTCCAGAAAAATTCTATAAGGCGAGGGGAAGTCAGAAAATAACTGTGCATAAGCCCTTCGAAGAGAACACACAGAAGCGCAAGAACAAAGGAACACCGCATGCTTTTCATCTTGGAGACCTTGTTCACATTTATCACAAGTTGATGTGTGCTCCTGCCAAAGTGATGTCTCAACTCTTGAAGTAGTCAGAATAAAGAAGAGCATGGCAGGCTGAGAGAGAAGAAAGGATAGGATAGGATAGGGTTACATAGCTGTACCTGCCTACAAGGGCAGCTTAGCTGAAGCAAAAAGATGCCTGTAACAAAACCAAGCCAAAGCCGTGAACAAATGTGTCAACTGGAGAAGGAAACGAGTCCTTGAGCTGAGTGCAGAAGTGTCAATTGCTAGAAGGAATCACACACTGTCGCTCTTCATGGAAAAGTGTGTCCACTCGCATTCCGTCAGGATGCAGAAACGTCAGTTTCCAGAAAATGCACTTCCGTGAGAAACAATTAACTTACTTGAAGGTCTTGCAACGAGGATGATAAGTTCAAATTACAATAATGGAAGAGAAGAGTCTACGCCAGCCAGAAGGCCGTGTGATTTAGGGGGAAATTCTCTAACTAGCAAGCTGGCAAGGGTCTCGCCAAAGGTTTCTCAAACATTGTAATATCTGCCTACCAGGGCAGCTGAACGGGACAATTGAGGCCTGTTACCTTACCTGGCCAAAACAATGCTACCCTAACGAAATTTGAAACTGGAAACAAGCTTAAAGAGCAAGGTGGAAGTTCTAATACTAAAGTTTAAGGGCTTCAATAGCAAGCAGACTCTAGTGCATACAACCTGCCAACCAAGGAAAGCCCTTCCCAGCAGCTAAATTAGCAAAGCATAAGACTGATCTGACCTCAAACATAGGTACATTTGACCCCAAACGGAAGCCTGTGGAACAGCCCTTAGAGCAACCGTTGCGGCGATGCACAGCACACCATGCCCAGCCTCAAAATTTCAAGCACCACCCTCCAATTGCCTTAGAGCATCTTCGCATCTGCTCGAAGCATTTGTCAGGCAATCAAATGCTCCTAGCGTTAATCATTTGCTGTGAGATCTAATGGTAGCAAGCTTGCGGGCATGTTGCGCAGAGTTTGCATGGAGCTTACATGCAAGCTTTGTAGCACATTGGTCAAGGCCTACTAGTAGTTGTCTGACCTGAAGCACAGTGTGAGGAAAGTGATGTGTAACAGGTATCCCTCTTAAATTGTAGCATAGATCTGCATACTGAAGTTGAGAAGCCGCTGACTGCTTTCCTGGCCTAGCTTATGCTAATCTTTACCATAAAAATGTGAAGATAAAAGGCCAGGAAAGCAGTTTAAATGGTAAAACAAGAGACACTCCTCTCCGAGATGAGTCAGCAACTGGCGTTTTAGCATTAGAAGTTACAGCATTACATGATTAAAAGCCATCGGCTTCTCAGCAACAGTATGCAGGCTTTACCACCCTTCTTTCCAAGAAAAGAAAAGGAGAACTACGCAGGCAATGTAAACACTCCCGACATCAATTAAAATAAAAAACAAGGCGAAGGGCCGTAGCGACTATTTCTCCAATTATAGTCGCTCTACCTACAGGTCACCTAGATTATGCCTTAGGTGGCTTAGGTGACTCATAGTTTTAGGGTTTAGGGTTAGGTTAGGTTAGGGTTTAGGGTTAGGTCTAGGGTAGGGTTAGGTTAGGGTTAGGGTTAGGGGGTCAGGGGCCAAAACTATGAGCCACCTAAGCCACCTAAGGCATAACCTAGGTGACCTATAGCTATAGCGACTATTTCTCAAGGGCCGAGGCTCCTTGCATCCCCTCCACCAAAAAAAACAAAAAAGAAGTCAATGTCGGTCGGGAGGGTTACTATCAGTAGTCCGTGCCTGATCTCGATGATGAAAGTTGAGAGAAGTCTTCTCAAGAGCGCGTCTGGTGCTAGCGAGTTTATAAGCGTACAGGACAGAATGAGCATGAAGCTTCAAAGCAAGCTTGGTGGGTGTATGAGTGTCAAGGCCAAGCTTTTAAAACTGATGAGCGCTCTGAAATTCTGCTCTGACACTAAACCTGAACAAACTCTAGTGATTGCCCGAAATCAACGCAGAAATACTACTGAGGACTTGCGCACAATAACAGATTGATGTTACATACAAGGATTACAAGGGAAAAAAGGCCTCAGTCAAGACGTTTGACTGCTAGCCTGTTCATAAAAGCAAAGTTATATAACTTTATATAACTTCATATATGAAAGGAAAAATTGAAGTTTGTAGTTTTTTCTGTTAAAGAAAAATGTTGATGTCCAGTCATGGCAGAGGGCACACACGTGTATTAAAGTGTAATAAGTACGAAAGAGAGGGCAGAGAAGTACAAGCCAGAAGTGTAATGTTACATACTATCCTCATCAAAGTCGCTGGAACTACCATGCACAATTGACCCCCTCTGCAAGCTTGGCTCAACCAAGAATGACAGGAAACCAGAGCCTTGACATAGGACACCAGCATGCACCCAGCCCGCTTGAGTGAGCGACATACCATGCTGCCTGGCTGTCCTCTGGGCCCGCAACAAGTGTGTGCACGATTGTGGCAGGCCAGAGGAGAGCCAGTCATCGTTGATAGAGGTGCCCATGAGTGCATCAGAACACTACTACGATGAGTAGTGCACAACATGCACTGCAATATGTGTACGCAGCGCAACATTTGCAGAGTGCGTCAAATGTGCACTTGAGATATGTGCCACTTCCTGGCCTTTCCAATAGTGAGAAACATTGGCATCTTCAGTACAAAAACATAACATGCACTAAGGCCTCCCAATCACTAGGTCCGCGTTGGTCGTGCCCCCAGAAAAGAGCGCGTAGTGCTGCTAGAAATAAAAGTAATTAAATGATGATGCTCGGAAACTTTTTCAGGAATGCATTGAAAAGCCATCCACACAAGCCATCCACAGAAAACGAGGACGCAAAACCAGCCAAAAAGTGGAAACGAAAGGATCACCTGCGGTCCACCAATGAAGACCCAGGCTTTGCTGTCTTCCTAATCATGTATTCCTCTGAAGGTCAGTATCCCGACACACACACACACACACACACACACACACACACACACACACACACACACACGCACGCACGCACGCACGCACGCACGCACGCACGCACGCACGCACGCACGCACGCACGCACGCACGCACGCACGCACGCACGCACGCACGCACGCACGCACGCACGCACGCACGCACGCACGCACGCACGCACGCACGCACGCACGCACGCACGCACGCACGCACGCACGCACGCACGCACGCACGCACGCACGCACGCACGCACGCACGCACGCACGCACGCACGCACGCACGCACGCACGCACGCACGCACGCACGCACGCACGCACGCACGCACGCACGCACGCACGCACGCACGCACGCACGCACGCACGCACGCACGCACGCACGCACGCACGCACGCACGCACGCACGCACGCACGCACGCACGCACGCACGCACGCACGCTCACGCACAACACACACTCACATACACACACATACACACATACGCTTCCATGCTTGCAAATTACCAAGGATTGAAATCCTAGTAATATGTAATAGTAATAGCGTGACAGGCCTGTGCCTTTCTTCATCAATTCTCCTCACCCGTGCTTTTCCCGTTTCAACGAGTCCACACAGTGTTCCTTTCTCTAAACATTGCATTGGTTGCTTGTGCAGGAGGACGGCATGAATTCAATGCGGCGAAGCTGGCTATCACACGCGTGTTCCCGAATGCAACTGTGTGAGTAACAATTACTCACTGGTTGTAGGAAACTGGTTATAGGTATTCAAGCAAAAGGTATTTAGTTTAAGTACCTGACTGCTGGCCCAACATCGTGTGAGTAGGGGCATGTGCATTCAATTTTGGGGTCAGATGAGCCCAGGGCTCTGAGGGCCTAATTTGTTTGGACATGCTCTTTTTGGTGCAAACCGCATGAGTGAGCAGTGTCGTGTGAGCTTGAGTTGCTTCCTTTCTTGAAAGCATGAAAAATAAACTGCTGTGTCATCTGTGCTCAACCCATCGAGTATCAATCTTGCAGTTGTTTCAGACCTTTGGGGGTCTTCTTGGGGGCATGTGTGCAGTGAAGGCATGTTTTCTCTCAGTGCACTGCCCAGCATTAATGCACCTAGGTCTGTCTTGAAAGTAAAATGTGGTTAAAATTGCCGTTGTGACATGAATATATTGTGTAACGCTTCGAAACAATCAAGTGAGTGGGCTGCTCATTTCAAGGATGGGTTTAGAAAGGTTTCCTTTCCACTTGCTTCCTCGTATCATTCCTCGTACCATGCCAGCCCCTCTGATGCATGATGACTATGCTTTCCCGGAAAAGGTGAAATCCCTGCAGATTGCTGTGGTCTTTTTTTTCTGAGTCAGAAGTGCTCACAGCGCAATCCAATAACATTTTTCCAGAGGGGCTATCTGAGCATGTGCCCGAATATGCTCCTTCTTTGCAAATAAAGTGCGCCCACCCACAGCCACTTCATCTGATCGGGACAATTTTAGCTCTTTAGTGTAACTGGCGTTACAAGCTACCCAAGCATATGCTCAGATTTGTGTGAGTCGCCCTGTGTGCCTAGATAAACTAGGCTAAAGCTCACATGGGCACGTAAACCCTAATTCGGTGCTCTTTATGGAAAAATGGCTGAAATCGCCATATAACACCAACCACTGGATCTTTTCACTCCATTGTTTTTGCAATGATATCCTTTTGTTACAAAAAACCCTGAATCACAATAAAACACCCAATTTGGTGCAGTGGCTGGTCAGATATGGAGTTTCGGTGGTGAAAACTGGGGTTCACGCCGCAGCTAATTAGGCACGTGCACCCCAACTGGTAATTTTGAAACCTTGGTGCTACAGAGAGCCAAGTTTTTTTTTTCAATGCTACCAGAGGAAGCCAAGTTTCAAGATTACCAGTTGTGGGGCACATATGCGGGGGAGCATGCAAAAACTGGCTAATTTTGGGCCTCAGACAGCCCCCTCTGACATTTTTCAGCAACTTAAAAGGTGCATCACTATTTTATACCTCTGTCGTATGTCATATTACTGTACAAAGGCAGCAATGAGGAGTAACTGTTCGCCCATCTTGCACCACTCCTGCTATCTTTTAAGGGATAATGCTACAATCCTGCTATTGATGAAGCACTGGGTCCCTCTGCTCTTGTTTTGCTTGCACATGATTGTGTCACTGTTGCAAGAACACCATAGATGTTCCATCTTGGCGCGCTAGGTGGCCCCAAAACTAGCCCATTTGACCCCAAAACTGGGGCGCTTGCCGTTTCTGACAGTGCATGGCTTCCGCAGTTTGTAACTCCCAGCTAAAGGTGGCTTGGATGATCTGCCCGTAAGAATCAAGCTCGGCAGTTGTAATACGGGGGAGGTGTTCACTGGAAGCTTGTGAAAGTGATCCCATTTTGGCAGTGAGCTGTCTACCTCCAGCAACGCGCTGTGTCATCTGACTTTAAACCCCTGTTTATTGCTCCACTATATTGGGTTTATCCATGTCATATCCCATGTGTATATACAATACAAAGTTGTGAAGCATGGGCGCCAAGCCGTTGTGATGACTGTCAAAATGTCCTTGCCCAAAAGTGTGCACGTTTGGGGGGTATACTGTGCTCTCTTTGTTCCTAGGTTCCTGAGTTTGCCAGAGAAGAAATAGGCAAACCTTCACTGGAACCCATTCCAAGCTGGAACTTCTCACACACTCTTGCAGTCTTGGATTATTCATCATGTGCTGAAGATGCTCAATTTCGGATTTGCGGCAGGTATGGCAAGCCCACAGACGGGCATCCACCCGTGGTAACAATACGCCATGTGCTATCGGGCACGACACTTTGGGCAGGAGATCAAATGTGAGTTTAATGCCTGCAATGTTCTGGTTTTCCTGTAGATATTTGGCAGTTTCATTTGGAATAGGGATGAAAAGATTGACACAGTCGCACATGCCAAAGGAAGCATCAGATAGCGGCAGCAACGCAAGAATGCATGTGAACAATTTAGACCTCGCTAACCTGCATGTTTCCAAGCAAACTTATGTGCTTTCCTATCCTATCATAGGAAAGCCTTGAGCTCAAACTGGTTCACAACTATCCTCACCTGACATGCGCAGCTCCATTTTCACAAGGACAGCTGTGGAGTACAGGGTTAAGCAGCCAGAAAAAGTTGCACCAATGATTAGTGCCAGCTCCAGTTGCTGCTTGCTGCTAGCTATGCAAACAAAGATGTCAAGGTTTTGGTGATTGGCCTATGTTGTGAGGGATGGGCACTGGAAATAATTCCGTCCATGAAGCTGGAAAGGACAAGATTTGAGACAGGCAACAGACGTAAGACGTCTAAGTTCCAAGGGTCTTGCTTCAAGACGTTTTAGCCTTGTCAATGGTGTTATTAGTGATCTTGGGAGTGTGGCACTTATGCCCCCGAGTGTTCCACAAGGAGTTTCGGGCAGAAATTGAGAACAGCCCCTAAGGCTGCGGTCACACACAATTTTTTTCGACTTTTTTTCCTTCAGTGTTGAAAAAATATTTCACTTTGGGCGAAAAAAATTGCGGTCACACACAAAAATTTTCCCTCAGGCAAATTTTTTTGGCCCACCAAATTTTTTCCGTCCCAGCCAGAAGTCACTAGGGACCGTCTTTGGGAATTTTTTCCGGTTGGGGTCAGTTTTCAGTTACCGTTTGGGAGTGCCCCTTGGGAGTGCCCCTTCAATGCATGGCCCAAAAACACAAAAATTTTCAGGTTTTTTTCAAATTTACATATGTCATCTTTGAGGGTGGAGCAATGCCTCCCAGGGGCAAGCAAGGGTCCACTGGCAGGGGAAGAGGGGCAAGAGGTCAGCCCAGCAAGAAAGCACAGGTGCCCAGGCCAGATGAGGAACAGCACAGGCCTAGCAAGGACCTGCAAATGTCAGAGGCAGTGGTGGTAGGCAGTCAGTCTGGCGGCTCCTTGCATGCGCTTGCAGCCTGATGCTCCAGAAGCCCCTTGGTTTCTTGCCACCTCCCTCGTGCCCTGCTTGGACCATGGCAAGGCAGGCTGCAAGCTGCGCTGTGGGGTCACAACTATCCAGAACCAAGGTGACGGCTGGTATCACAGCTTTCAGGGACCAAGTTGAGAAGCCTGACTGCTCAGTTACTAGCTCTGGCATGATGGCTGCCAGCCATACAAGGAGGAAGGCAGCACTCATGGTCCTTTCTTTGAAAGGGCCTGCAAGAAATTGCCTGAAAGGGCACTTTCACCGTGGCTAAGCACTGTAGAAAAAAATGTGAAAAAATTGTGGGTTTGACCGCTTGGAAATTTTTTCCTTCGAGGGCGAAACAATTTTTCAGTGGACGGAAAAAAATTGTGGGTGACCGCAAATATTTTTCAATTTCTGACGGGAAAAAGTCCGAAAAAAATGCTGAAAAAAATTGTGTGTGACCGCAGCCTAACAGCACATCCGAAAACAATTTGCCACAATTTTGATTGCGCCAAGATTGTGGCATACTCATCAATGAGAGTTGATGTTCCTAAATGGATGCTTTTTTTCTAGACTTAACTTAATCCAGCCGAAGTCTCCAAGAAGCATACAAAGTCTTGGCAAAGCATGTTCAATCCCATGTTGATTTGCACAATGCTTACCATGGTTACAATGGGAATTGACCTTCGGCCAGGTAGTTGGTTTGCATGGATACGAGAAATCTATTTGAGTTATCCATCTGATTCAATCGCAAGCCCTTGTCCACGTCCAGTGTGCCGTGGCTTGCATCCATTTCAAAAATACCCTTTTTTTACAAGCCGCGCAGGGAAGCAAGGAAGCTTAGATTTTTAGAAGCAGCGGGTAGCTTGGCTCTTTAAGACAATTATTGGCAAGCTTGTCACTGGCAATATTAAATGTTCCCTGGACACTTCAAATAGTGAGGAAGCCCTCTGTAGCCTCACAAGCGCCAAAGCAAATGTCACGCTTGGACCGGTTCGCACCTCGTGCGCTTGTAATTTTGTATGTATACTTTTAAACCCTTAAATGCAACGTCTAAAATAATGCAAAGGTTGCCTGGCCGTGACCTCGGGTGCGAAAGGAGTGGCTGGATTTTTTAGCGAAAATCAGCAAAAAATGCAGAAAGAACGTCGCCCCGAATAGACACTTGCAAATTGGGCCAGGAGGGCCTTGGTGCTCTCAAAGAGGAGTCCCCTGCTGAAACACTTGGACAATCCAGGCTAAAAATTTAGCTCAGTGATTGGCACCACTTCCGGAAAGGCACTTATCGTCGTCAACTGTGTAACTTTTTGGTAAACTGGAATGAGCAGAAACAATCCAAGCAGGCAAAAAGGGAGTGCATGGCAAGCTTACAAATTCAGCCTTCTTACAAATTTAGCCGTCAACCCTTTCCACCAAACGCAATGTTCCCCCTGCTTTTCTCGCCTGCCTCTTGAGCATGGTCTTTTTGCTCCCTGTGCTTCCATGTGGTTCAGGTGCTTGTCAAGCAGCTGTCCAGATGTGCGGACATTCAGTCAAGCAGAAATTACCGACGCCTGCCGCTCCATTTTGGAGTAGGAGGAATGTGAGCAAGTGGGTGAGACACAACAAGCTGGAGAAATGGTGTTCCTTGTTTTCTCATGACATGGCTTTATAGTTTGATTTGCAGGGAAGCAGTACAAGAGGGAAGCTGCATGGCTGTGATTGGATCACATAGTAATGAATATTTGAAACGTTTGAATGGTGGGCTATCTGTGATTTGATCTTACATGTGAACATGATTGTGTACTACTCCTGGTACCTAAATTTTGCCTAAACTTTGTTACTTGTGGATTGGGTGACAGCGGCCCATGCAATTGCTAATGCGCTATTGGGGTCAGTTCCAAAATGCAGACACTGCCGTTAAACATGGGGGTCTTTTTCAAGTTTGTTTTCTTAGTCGCAGGTGTTGCAGCTCATTCTTGTTCTGGGTTACTACTTAAACATGGGAAGCCATGCTGATTTGTAATCCAATAAAAGTAAAACAGGATCTTGAATTCACATTTATTTGCAACTTGTTGCTCCTGTTTTCAGACTGTGTAAAGCAGTGGCAATGCATTGAGTTTTCCTTCAAGGCTCGACAGATTGAGATTGGCAGCAGGCTAATGTAGGTCTTATCTTGGCTGCAAAAGGGTTCTAAGGGAGGTCAAATAAAGCCTTGAAACATGTCTTGGTGGCCATGTGGTGTTTGAAGCGCTAGAAAAGCAGGGTGGCTGTGCTTTGTATGGGGCTTGAGGTGGTCATTCATTTGGGACTTTGCCACCTCTTGCTTTCTTACCTCTTAACTGTCTAGGTGTTTGCTGCACATTTATGTCATCACTTCTTGACAACCATGCTCTTCAACTGTCATTCACTTTCACACATGCCCAGAGTTATTTTTCTTTTGTTTCATTTCCATTAAACTGCCATTTGCTTTCACACATGCCCAGAGCGCTCTTCCTTTTGTTTCATTCCATTTCCAGTTCAATATGCTTCAAATGTATTCATCATTTATGTACCGCTCCGCAATGCAGCTTCTTGCAATGCTCGTGGCTTTTTATTGGCTATTTGTTACAGAAAAGTTGACATTTGTCCCCACAGAAAGTACAGGAACTGGACGCGTGGTGGCATGAATCTGGTCAAACTTTGGAGCTCACCAGAAAAGAAAAGAAAAACTACGTAGGCAGAGGAAACTCTCCCTACATCAATTAAGGAAAAGGGGACGCATTGGCTCAGAAGAGCCTTGAATTGCCTCCACCACGGAGCTACAAAAAGAAGACTATAATGGGGATCTGGAGGGTTATTGGAAGCACCCGGCTCCATAACCTGGCTGCGAGAAGCATTCTTGTTTTCAATAGCACGCCTAGTGGTAACAGATTTACAGATTTAAAGGAGAGACCTTCACCTAGTGTTAACAAGTTTGTTGGCATACATGACAGAATAGGAATACTGTTTGCGAGCAAGTTTATTGGCGGGTTGGTAGTCAAGTCCCAAATGTGTAAACTGGTTAAGGGTGTGCTCAGTGTAGCAGGTCCCATCAACACCCAAAAGGATGGCGTGGAGAGTCACAACTTATGCATTAATGAGTTTGCAGAGGTCTGCATGCTGCCACTGTGCCGCCTTCAACTGCTGTCCAGGCTTAGCGTTTTCACAGTACTTTATTTCAATCAAGAGCACATGCCGCTGGTTCACATTCAGTTGGTGGGGTTGCCTCACACGGTTGGCTGTTGTGGTCCTCAGAGTGGGGTTGTGTCTGCTGCATAATGCATGATGGTGTGAGCAGGAGGAGGAGAAGGAGTGGGTTTGGCTTTATAGGGAGTAATCAGTACAGCACCAGATTTACATATTTTCAGATTTAGAGAGGGACCAGCAGCCACACTGTTGGGCTGATAGGCCTGGTGCTGGTACTTTCCAGCACATTCAAAACGGACTGTAAACACAAAAATAAAGACAGCGGGTAGGTCCACAGGATGGAAAACATATGTTTGACCAAAGGAGGGAGGTGCAAAGGAACCAATGCTCAAAAGCAACATGGAAAATCTCTGGCTTACACTCTGAAGATTCTGAGTACCACCATCTTCAGGCCTGTTACACCAGATAAATTAGACCACAGGCCACTGTCCAGACAGAAATCCGTCCAAATTTCGGAAACAAAGCTTTTGGGGATCTTGAGGGTTGCCAGCCACGTCGTGGAAAAGAAAAGAAAACTACGTAGGCAAAGAGGAAAGCCTCCCCAAATCAATTAAGGAAATGAGGATACCTTGGGCCGAAGCACCGATTACCCCTCCACCAAGAGGGAAAAAAGGGTCAATGTGGATCAGGAGGGTTACTAGCAGTAGCCCATGGTGATGAAAGTTGAGAGAAGTCTTCTCAAGAGCACTTCTGGTGCTAGCAGTTTAGTTTAAATTGGGCTTTGGCCTTCAGCCAGGTGGTTTGACTGCTCAGCCTGCTGGTCTCTGCCAGCCAACCAAAAAATGTCCATGATATCAGAAAGAAAGAAAGAAAGAAAGATTAGACTAGATTAGACAAGGAGACCTCCAGCCAGACTGTTCGGCTGATCTTCGCCAGCCAACAGCAAATCCAAAAGCTTAGACACAAAAAGAAAAGCTTATTGTTGTGTTGCAAGAGGAAATTAGCAACAGCATGGACACTAAGTTGATGCTGCAAGAAAGGGTGTGCAGGTGAAAAATCGCCAGGTAAAGTTCAAAATAGCTCGGAGCACCTTTGTCTTTGAGCGTACAGCCCCTCATACCTACACATGAAGAGGACATGGGCCTCATCTTGAATTTGCCCGCATGAGCATCGATCACACACAGGAGAAATTCCATCCTCCCAAAGACGCAATTTCCACATTCAAAGTGTGAGCTCTCAACCTGAATCTACTAACATTCTGCATGACATGCTGAGGCAAATCCAGATGCAAACACCCTGGCAGCCAAAGAATGCTTGATGTGTGGCCAATCGTTTGTTTGTTGTTCGCGGATCCACTCCTTCAACAGCTCTCCATGCACTGTGCAATCTGTGCCTCAAGGAAGAAGAAGAAAAATTACGTAGGCAGTGAGAACACTCCCTACATCAATTAAGGAAAAGGAGACACATTGGCTCAAAGAGCCGTGAGTCTCCCTCACCGGAGGGTAAGAGCTAGTGTGGGTAAATAGTAATCTCTGCACCTTGAAGTTGTTTGCGCAGTTCACTGTGTTGTTGCTGTGAGGCTTCTAACTGGGCACCAGGCCTCGTATCTTTGCAGTATTTGATTTCTATTAAGTGGATACGGTGGTGCTGGATGTTCAATTCATGAAGTTGCCTGGCTGGAGTTTTGCTGCTTCTTACTACTTCATCACCTCTCATACTGCGGAGTACCCGATGTGAGGGGGAAGTGCGTGGTCTATTTGGGTTAGTAGGACAAGGAGTGACCAAGATAGTGTCAGAGCGGCTGGAGTTGCATCTAGCTTGATCAGGAATGCTGGGGTCAAAGAGGTATGGAGGTCCTAAAATCACCTACCTCCCCACTCTTTAAAATGCTCTCAAGCCTCACATGCATACAAAACACAGAGTTGGATATACCAAGTCCGAAACAGGCTACTACTCATACTATCAGAGTTTGTTACAACATGTTGATAAGACAATGCCTTTAATAGAAAAGAATAGAAAAAGAAAAAACTACGTAGGCAGAGAAACTCTCCCTACATCAATTAAGGAAAAGGAGACACATTGGCTCAGAAGGGCCGTGAGTCTCCTCCACCACAAAGCTACAAAGAAGAAAAAGCTAATGTGGATCTGGAGGATTACTGGAAGCACCCGGCTCCAGAACCTGGCTGTGAGAAGCATCATTTTCCATAGCACGTCTAGTGGTAACAAGCTTACGGGCATACTGAACCGAATGGGCATGGAGTTTTTGAGCAAGTTTATGGGCCTGTCGATGGTCCCGTCCAAGTTGTTTAAACTGGTTCAAGGTATGATCAATATAGCAGGTCCCAACAACACCCAGAAGGATAGTGCAGAGAGTCACAACTTTAGCACTAATGAGTTTGCTGAGGTCTGTATGCTGCCGCTGTGCCGTCTCTAACTGTTGTCCAGGCCTCGTGTCCTCACAGTACTTAATTTCAATCAAGTGCACATGTCGCTGGTTTACATTCAGTTGGTGGGGCTGTCTCACGCGGTTGGCTTGTGTGGTCCTCTGTGTTGGGTTGTGTCTGCTGCGTAACGCATGGTGTGAGCGAGTGGAAGAAGGAGACGAAGGAGTGGGTTTGGCTTTATAGGGAGTAATCAGTATAGCATCAGGACGACTGGATGTGAGTCTAGATCTCTTAGGAAAATTCCTAGGAAAAAGGTAAGGGGGTAAAATTCTGTTTGATGCATGTGCAGGGATTTGGAGGTTGTGTTGCGCCAGCCTATCATCACTCCCTATGTCCATGTTAACCAAGCCTGCCCCCAAAGGGCTTTTGCTAAGAGCTTTGATGATCATTCTTCCAGCAACATTGTGGCGTTCAGTTTTCATGCTGGAGATGATATGATTTTGGCAGCCTGAAAGCATGTGGAGTGCACTGTCTAATTGATGACAGCCTGGGAGAGGGCATAGTGGGTCAGTGGACCTCTTGAAGCGAACTGCATGTTTTTGGTTATAGAGGGTGCCAGTGCGATATTGTAAAATGGTGCGCTTCATAGGTGTGGATATACAAGGTATGTTTCTAAAGGCGTTGCTGACTTTCTTGTGAACATGAGGTAAAAAGCTCTGATAGTAAGAGTAGTAGCCTGTTTTGGGGTTGGCATATCCAAGTCTGTGTTTTATATGCATGCGAGACTTGAGAGCATTTTGAAGAATGGGGAGGTAGGTGACTTTAGGGTTGGGAGCAGGAGCTGTGGGTGTGTCAGCATTGTGTTCATTTTTTTCCTCCTTGGCTAACCAAAATAAGTGAGAGAAAGGATTTCCGCCAGGGCCTGCGCAAGGGATCCCAGTATCAGTCACGTTATTATTGGCTTGGCTTGCTTTATATTTAGCAATAGCATCTGCACACTCGTTACCAGCAATGCCAGCATGAGATTTTACTTTGTAGACACAAATATTGGTTTGTGAGTTGCTAATGAGAGAAGATATGATTTTAAGAACATCCCCTATGCCTTTAATAACATTAGGATTGAGGATTCCTCACCCATGAAGCACACCATCATTCAATATCCCACTGACACCCTCTATAACCAAAAACATGCGGTTTGCTTCAAAAGGTCCACTAACCCATTATGCCCGCTCCCAGGCTGTCATCAATTAGACAGCGCACTCCACATGCTCCCAGGCTGCCAAATCGTATCATCTCCAACATGAAAACTGAATACCACAATGTTGCTGGAAGAATGATCAACAAAGCTCTTAGCAAAAGCCCTTTGGGAGCAGCTCGGTTAACACGGACATTGGAAGTGATGATAGGTTGGCATAGCACAACCTTCAAAACCCTGCACATGCATCGAACAGAGGTATACCACCTTACCTCTTTCCGCGCAATTTTTCTAAGAGATCAAGATGCACATTAGGCCACCATTAGGCCACCTGATGCTATACTGATTACTCCTTATCAAGCCAAACCCGCTGCTTCTTCTTTCTCTTGCCAACACCATGTGTTTCGCAGCAGGCACAGCACCCCACTGAGGTCCAGCGTAACTAACCGCGTGAGACAGCCTCACCAACTGAATGCTAACCATTGACATGTGCACTTGATTGAAATCAAGTGCTGTTAGGACACGAGGCCTGAACAACAGTTGGAGCCGGCACAGCGGCAGCATGCAGACCTCTGCAAACTCATTAGTGCAAAAGCTGTGACTCTCCACACCATCCCTTTGGGTATTGGTGGGACCTGCTACACTGAGCACACCCTTAACCAGTTTGAACAATTGGGAATTGACCACCAACCCGCCAATTAACTTGCTCGCAAGCTTCATGCCCATTCTGTTATGTACGCCAACAAGCTTGTTACCAATAGTCGCTATTTGATAATCATACTTCTCACAGCAGGATTTTGGAGCCGGGCGCTTCCACTAGCCCTCCAGATCCCTATTAGCACTCTTTTTACAGCTTTGTGGTGGAGGGGACTCTTGGCTCTTCTGAGCCAATGTGTCTCCTTTTCCTTAATTGATGTAGGGAAAGGTTCCTCTGCCTACGTCGTTTTTCTTTTGCTGTGAGCTTGCAGTAAAAGAGCTTATTCTGTGCCTCCTGGAAACATGCATGCGAAGGCAGCTGCAGTGAGTTGCTGGCCATACCAACCTGGCAACATTAATTAGGAGCCATATAGGGCTAACGTAAACGTGAAGGAAGGGGGGTTGAGCCTCGCTGGACTTTTCAGTTGTGCAGCACTATGCAAGTTTTGGTGAAACTCGTGACTGTACTTTGACAAACAACAATAAAAAAATTTGCAATGAATATTTCGGCCATGCATGCCAGATATGTTCATGATATGCTTCGTGCTTCAATTCTCGGCGCCACTGTATGCACTGCAATATTTAAAGAGCAACCACCTAGGCAGCCTAATTGTGTGCACATGTAAGCATGAGATATCAGGTGCATTACACTGCTTGAGCATTCTACAAAAAGTTGTAGGTAAGTAGGTAGGTAGGTAGATGTATGGAAAAGAAAAGGCTGGATGCATGCGTAGCCTTACACACACACACACACACACACACACACACACACACACACACACACACACACACACACACACACGTGCGCAATCTGCCCACCCCCACCCTCGTACAAGGAGGGAAGGAAAAGAGAAAAAGTGGAGCTGCAGGGTGTCGAACCCCGTACCTCGACTATGCTAAAGTCGCGCTCTACCGATGAGCTACAGCCCCTTACCCGCTATTTCGGATGTTTCCAAGTGCGATTTTACATTTATATATACATATAAATTTGACTTTTGCCTTTGCGTTCTTTTGCTGTAGTCAGGCTATTGCTGGACTGCCACCCCCCGTGCAACAGCAAAAACAACAACAACAACAACAACAACAACAACAACAACAGCACCAGCAGGAACCTGGGAGGAAGGGAAATTTCAACATGAATCTGGATCTTCCCCTCTCTGGCCCAACCAAAGCGCTTCACAGGGAGGCGAGTGTGTGCGTGCCTGCAGAAAACCCTCTACCTCCGGCGTGCCCAATCCTTCTCCGAGAAATAGTCGCTATAGCCATAGTTCTCACAGTTCAGTGCTACAGTTCCTACAGTTTCAAAACTAACCTCATAGTTTTGGACCCCTAACCCCCTAATCCTAACCCTAACCCTACCCTAACCTTAACCCTATCCCTAAAACACTGAAACTATGGCCCTAACCCCCAAAACTATGAGGTTGAAGGTAAAAGTGTAGCAAGAACTGTGAGAACTCTAGGTATAGCGGCAGTAATTGCCTTCTCCTCCTCAAAGTGCCAACGCTGTCCCACCCTCGAGCACCAGCCCTCCTCCACTGCCACCACCATTCTTAGCCGCGCAGCAATTACCGGTGCAGTAAGCGTGCACAAGCGCTCCTCCATGGTCTGGCGTCTGCCATGGCGCAACACAAAGGAAGAGATGCAGTGAACCTTAATCAGCAGCAGCAGCAGCGGCGGCGCAATACCTCCAGCCAAAGTTGCCGGCGTGACTGGACAGCAGCGGCCGTTGACCAACGGCCCAGACCCAGCCCATGCAATTACTGCCGCTACACCTAGAGTTCTCACAGTTCTTGCTACAGTTTTACCTTCAACCTCATAGTTTTGGGGGTTAGGGCCATAGTTTCAGTGTTTTAGGGATAGGGTTAGGGTAGGGTTAGGGTTAGGATTAGGGGGTTAGGGGTCCAAAACTATGAGGTTAGTTTTGAAACTGTAGGAACTGTAGAACTGAACTGTGAGAACTATGGCTATAGCGACTATTTCTCACCTTTCCCCCAAAAAGAAAAGAAAGAAAAAGCTATGTAGGCAGAGAAAACTCTCCCTACATCAATTAAGGAAAGAGAGACACATTGGCTCAAAAAGCCGTGAGTCTCCCTCACCAGAAGATGAGAGGGGAATTACCGGTAATGTGGATCGGGTGGGTTTGTGGCAGCACGCTGCTCCAGGGCACCAGTGTTTTGATGAGTGTTTTTATTTTCAATGGCACGTCTGGTAGAGGTAAGTTTGTGCGCAAATTGTAAAAAAAAATAGAATGGGCACGGAGTTTCCTTGCAAGTGTTTCGGATTTCTGTGAGTCGATCCCTAATTTTTTGAATTGATCAAGTGTATGGGCAGTGTAAATAGTCCCACCCACACCCAGGAGGATTGGGTGGATAGTAATCTCTGCACCTAGGAGTTGTTTGCACAGTTCGCTGTGTTGTTGCTGTGAGGCTTCTAGCTGGGCACTAGGCCTCGTATCTTCGCAGTATTTGATTTCTATCAAGTGAATATGGCGGGCTGGAGTTGTGCAACTCCCCATACTGCGCAGTACCCGGTGTGAGGGTGGAGTGGGTGGTCTGTTAGTTGGGTGGGGAGTGACCAAGATTGCATCAGGGCGGCTGAAGTCGCGTCCTGTTTGAATAGGAATTGTGGGTTCTCCTTTCATCATCCTTCCATCATGTTCACACGTGCCGCAACTCAACATTCCCACACCATAACTAGAATTAAAACATGCAGGTCAAGGAATCCATACAGGAATAACAAAGTGACTCTGCACATCATCTTAATTGGGGTGGCTGGCACCAATTACAATGAGTATACAATCACACCTCTTATGAATCTGGGCCTTACCAAACAAAAAGCTAAATGACTAGCATCCAAGCTTAGGAACCATGTCATTCAAAGACTAACCACTATCATTAACACTAGACACGCTCTTTGTTTTCACAGGGGCTTCTGGGGGGGGGGTGCTGGGCACGCGGCGGTGGAGGACGGGAGAAGGAGAGTCCGGGCGTTCAGGAGCATGGCGAGCAAACCTCCAGATCCCCATTAGATCTTTGTCTGGCTCTCTCCTAGGCTAGCTGTGCCTAGTGTAGCTTTAGAGGGCCTTCTGGCGAGGCCTTTGGCTTTCCAGTTAGGGGACCTTCCCTTAATGCACGCGGCCTTTGGCCTGCGTAGGCTTTTCTTTTCTTTTTCGTGGGTTTAAAGAAGTAGGAAGGTACAGCACGATTAGAGGTTTGCTCAAGGACTTGCAGGTCATGCTGAGCCAAACGGTTTGTGTTGCCCGCATCCAACTGCACAAGATTGGCCCCATAAGAGCCTTCACTGACCAATTTCCTTTTTCTTAATTGATGTAGGGAGAGTTTCCTCTCCCTATGTAGTTTTTCTCTTCTTTTCTTTTTCAAAATCATTCTGCAAGCAATATTGTGACGCTCAGTTACCATGTTACGCATGACGGGGCATTGGCAGCCAGATAGGATGTGGAGAGCACTATCCATGTGATGGCAATCAGGCAGGGGGCATGTAAGGCTAGTGGATCTTTTATATCAGACTGCATGTTTCTGATTGTAGAGGGTGCCTGTGCGGTATTGGAAGACAGTGCGTTTCATTCAAGTTGAGAGACTAGGCATATTCCAAAAAATATTGCTGATGCTTTTTTTTACATGAGGTAGCAAGCTCTAATAATAAGTGCAGTAGTCTGTCTTCCGGTCAGCTTAGCCCAGCTTGTGTTTAGCATGCATATGGGATTTTTGAGCACTTGTAAGATCTGGGAGGTGCCTTAGACGGGGAGAAGAAGGGTGGGATTGAGATGGCCTAGAATCTTTCTCTTCCCGAGCCAGCCAGGTTGTATTGTGGAAGGGGTTTCCTCCTGGGCCAGCGCTAGGGATTCCAGTATCAGTCACTGACAGGTTACAATCTTTGAGGGAGGCCTGGTATTTAGCAACCTGATCTGCGCATTCATTTCCAGCTATTCCAGCATGAGACTTGACCTTGTATAAAAATATGTGATCTTGAGAGGCTCGGGCAAGGTTTGAGATCCTCTTCAGAACATCCCCTTGCACGTGATGTCTATGCTTCTCTGGGTACAGGATTTGCTGCACGTCCTCCCCAACATGTCCAGCTCACCTGTAGCTGGCAGCCCTTCCCCCCCTCCCCTTCCATTCACACTGGTGCCTGGGAGGTGGTGGCCCCTGGTTGATCTATCTGGTGCCAATCTTCCAGTGTACAATATTTCTATTTAGGAATACGTTATTGATTCCAAGATAGGTCAATCATAATGAAAAAATGAGGTGGTCAATTTAATGCTGGCGCTCTATCAGATCCCCATTGGCATTTTCTGTTTTGTAGCTTTGTGGTGCAGGGAACTCACGGCCCTTTTGAGCCAATGTGTCGCCTTTTCCTTAATTGATGCAGGGAGAGTTTCCTCTGCCTACATAGTTTTTTTCCTTTTTTCTTTTTCAGGAACAAGTAGACTCCTTTGTAGGGGGGGGGGGCAATCTATAGAAGCAGGTAAGAAGGCATCACGGGCCTACACCACTGAGTGTTCAAACTAAGGCTTTTACAAATTTCAAAACACCAAGCATGAGCTAAAAGAAAGCAGGTCGCACTAGAGTGGCTTGGTGGTTGCAGCAGATCTGATAGAGCGTCAGCATTAGATCGATCACCTCATTGTTTCATTATGATTGACCTATCTTGGAATGAATAACATGTTTCTAAATAGAGATATTGTACACTGGAAGATTGGCAGCAGATAGGTCAACCAGGGGCCACCACCTCCCAGGCACCAGGGTGAATGGAAGGGGAGGGGGGGAATGGGCTTCCAGCCTGTAGCTGAGCTACAGGTGAGTGACATGCAGCTGGACATGTGGGGGGAAGATTGTGTTGGAGGGGGTGGCGCACTGCCCCAGCGATGTGGAAATGGCAAAAGCATTGGGAGTGGAGGCCATGGGCTGGGTCTGGACCGTTGGTCAACGGCCGCTGCTGTCCAGTCACACCGGCAACTTTGGCTGGAGGTATTGCGCCGCCGCTGCTGCTGCTGCTGATTAAGGTTCACTGCATCTCTTCCTTTGTGTTGCGCCATGGCAGACGCCAGACCATGGAGGAGCGCTTGTGCACGCTTACTGCACCGGTAATTGCTGCGCGGCTAAGAATGGTGGTGGCAGTGGAGGAGGGCTGGTGCTCGAGGGTGGGACAGCGTTGGCACTTTGAGGAGGAGAAGGCAATTACTGCCGCTATACCTAGAGTTCTCACAGTTCTTGCTACACTTTTACCTTCAACCTCATAGTTTTGGGGGTAAGGGCCATAGTTTCAGTGTTTTAGGGATAGGGTTAAGGTTAGGGTAGGGTTAGGGTTAGGATTAGGGGGTTAGGGGTCCAAAACTATGAGGTTAGTTTTGAAACTGTAGGAACTGTAGCACTGAACTGTGAGAACTATGGCTATAGCGACTATTTCTCAGAGAAGGATTGGGCACGCCGGAGGTAGAGGGTTTTCTGCAGGCACGCACACACTCGCCTCCCTGTGAAGCGCTTTGGTTGGGCCAGAGAGGGGAAGATCCAGATTCATGTTGAAATTTCCCTTCCTCCCAGGTTCCTGCTGGTGCTGTTGTTGTTGTTGTTGTTGTTGTTGTTGTTGTTGTTGTTGTTGTTGTTTTTGCTGTTGCACGGGGGGTGGCAGTCCAGCAATAGCCTGACTACAGCAAAAGAACGCAAAGGCAAAAGTCAAATTTATATGTATATATAAATGTAAAATCGCACTTGGAAACATCCGAAATAGCGGGTAAGGGGCTGTAGCTCATCGGTAGAGCGCGACTTTAGCATAGTCGAGGTACGGGGTTCGACACCCTGCAGCTCCACTTTTTCTCTTTTCCTTCCCTCCTTGTACGAGGGTGGGGGTGGGCAGATTGCGCACGTGTGTGTGTGTGTGTGTGTGTGTGTGTGTGTGTGTGTGTGTGTGTGTGTGTGTGTGTGTGTGTGTGTGTGTGTGTGTGTGTGTGTGTGTGTGTGTGTGTGTGTGTGTGTGTGTGTGTGTGTGTGTGTGTGTGTGTGTGTGTGTGTGTGTGTGTGTGCGTGCGCGCGTGCAGTTTTTCCTCTCTGTTCTTTTGTTCTGCTGCTGTACATACATACATACATACATACATACATACATACATACATACATACATACATACATACATACATACATACATACATACATACATACATACATACATACATACATACATACAGAAAAGAAAAACTAAGAAAAGAAAAACTACGTAGGCAGAGAAGACTCTCCCTACATCAATTAAGGAAAAGGAGACACATTGGCTCCAGAGAGCTGTGAGTCCCCTCCACCACAAAGTTTTAAAACAAAAAGAGTTAATGGGGGTCAGGAGGGTTACTGGAAGCACTTGGCTCCAGAACCTGGCTGTGAGAATTGTTTTTGTTCTCCATTGCACGCCTAGTGGTAACAAGTTTATGAGCATACTTAACAGAATGGGCATGCAGGCTGCGAGCAAGTTTCAAGGCACGTTGTTGGTCAAGTCCCAGTTGTTTAAGCTGGTTCAAGGTATGCTCTCTATAGCAGGTCCCACCAACACCCAGAAGGATGGTATGCAGAGTCACAGCTTTAGCAGGGATAAGTCTGCAGAGGTCTGCGTGCTGCCGCTGTGCCGCCTCCAACTGTTGTCCAGGCCTTGTATCTTCACAGTACTTGATTTCAATCAAGTGTACATGGCGCTGATTGACATTTAATTGATGGGGTTGTCGCACGCGGTTAGAGCCACTGATCCTCTGTGTTGGGTGCCTGCTGCGTAACGCATAGTGTGAACTGGAGGAAGAAGGAGAAGAAGAAGTGGGTTTGGCTTGGTAAGGAGTAATCAGTATAGCATCTGGACGGCTAGATTTGAGTCTAGATCTCTTGGGAAAATTACGTGGAAAGAGGTAAGGGGGGATAATTCTATTAGATGCATATGCAGGAATTTGGAGGTTGTGCTGCGCCAACCTATCATCATTTCCTATGTCCGTGTTAACTAAACCTGCTCCCCAAGGGCTTTTGCTAAGAGCTTTGGTTATCATCCTTCCTGCAATATTGTGGCGTTCAGTTTTCATGCTGGCAATGATTTGATTCTGGCAGCCTGAGAGCATGTGGAGAGCGCTGTCTAATTGGTGACAGCCAGGGAGGGGGCATGAAGGATCAGTGGACCTCTTGAAGAGTACTGCATGTTTTTGGTTATAGAGGGTGCCTGTGCGATATTGAAGGATGGTGCGCTTCACAGGAAAGGAAATACTAGACATGTTCTTGAAGGCATTGCTGATATTCTTGTCAACATGAGGTAATAGGCTCTGGTAGTAGGAGTAGTAACCTGTTTTGGAGTTGGCGTACCCAAGTCTGTGTTTTGTGTGCATGTGAAACTTGAGAGCATTTTGAAGATTGGGGAGGTAGGTGAGCTTGGGAGCAGGTGGGGGGTCTGTAGATGTGCCCGTAGCATGTTCTCTTTTTTCCTCCTTGGCTAACCAAAATAAATGAGAAAACGGGTTACCGCTGGGACCTGCGCTGGGAATCCCAGTATCAGCCATGCTATTATTGGTTTGTTTTGTCTGATAATTTGCAATAGCATCTGCACATTCATTACCGGCAATACCAGCATGTGATTTTACTTTGTATACACAAATCTTGGTCTGTGAGTTGCTAATGAGGGTAGATATGGTTTTTAGTACATCCCCTTGAATGTGCTGTTTGTGTTTCTCAGGATAAATAATTTGCTTACGTATTTGATGAAGAGAGGTGAGACTGTCTGAAGCAATGTGTGAGTAAGAGTGTGTGATGGCAGCAGCAATCGCTGCCAGTTCAGCTCGGCAAATGGTGTTGGTAATTCCAGCACCGTGAGGCTCAACACATTTTATGTTATTTGTGAGAGGGCAGTAAACACCTGCTCCAATTTCTTGTTTGCCATTTTTGGTATGACAGCTGCCATCAGTGTACGCCCATGTCCTCCAGTCTGGGACTTTTAGAGCAAGGGTGGGATTGGATTGGCTAGGCACAGAGACTACCCCATAATTGTTTATGAGTGGGCTGCTTGTATTTTTGGTAACTTGCTGCTTGTCAGAACGGAGGCGCTTACATTTCTCGAATCCAGGCATGACAGCATGCATGGAATTGAGAGTGGCATGGCTGCTGACACTGCGCAGTTTCCACCAGACCTTTGTATGTCTATCTATATCACTAGCCAAGCTCCGTAGCCAAGCTGAGTTATGGTTGTTTAGATGGACCCTTGCAGCAGTGTTCCAAACCGCAATAATTTGTATGTCCCAGGTGTGCTGAGGAAGAGGTATTTCTTGGTTGGGGCATGATTGGGGGGCGTCATAAGTAAGGTTAGTACGCGGGATGGTACCAAGTTCACAGCAGAGATGTGGATAAGCAGTGATGAGTTTGGAGTAGGGGTTGGTTATCATTTGTTTTCCCCAGACAGGGAGGAACATAAAAGTAGCAGTGGCCTCTGTGTTGAGAATGGCTGAGTAGATAGCATGACACAGGGACTGGGTCATAGCACCCTCTTCATAAACGGGATGGCAGACAGAAAAACCTGAGAACCTAGATGAGAAGGAGTTATGGTAGGCACCAAAAATAATGTCTCGGGGGTCAGCGCTCCAGTAGTGCTGGTATTGAGGTTTATGGTCCAGCGGGGAGGCCATTTTTTCTTGAGTTACCAGGGCCCAATGCTGGAGGGCAGTATGGATGTGAATTGGCAGGGCCCGCGAGAAGGAGTCTTTAATCTTTGTGCTAGTGTACTTGTTTTCTAGCATAGTCTTGCGAGCAAGGAGCCCCTGCAGCTCAGAAGCAAAGCTAATGGGAGCAGGTGTTATGGCTTCATGCAAGCCCGCAAGCTTGGCCTTGTAGAAAGCCTTGTAAAGAATTTGAAAACGGTTAGGGGTAATCATCCCAACACATTTACCTTGTGTGTTATAAATGCAGGCCTTGTGTGATTTGTAGATTGTTGGGAGGATAAGGGGAGGTGGAGCACTAGGGTTGGGGCTGTGTGGTTCATTGTCTAGTGATGTTTGATCAGGGATTTGTTTAACTGTGTATTTGACAAGGTCAATGACATGCAGCCAGAATTCACTGCAACCAGTAGGTTTGATGTCTACTTGTGGGTTGGTGGGGTGTATGTCAAAGGTAACTTTATTTCGCAGTATTGTGTACATACATACATACATACACCTTCAGTTGGTCTGTATGCTGGGGCCCTGCCTTTCAGGACAGGTGACCTTCCCTTAATGCATGCGGCTAGACTTGAACTACGCAGTCTTTGTTTATTCCTTTCCCTTGGTCCTACAGGTTTTTATTATCCTGAGCTTTCATTTTATTGAGCAAGACTTGAATCGGATGTATTTCTTTTCTGATATCATGGATATTTTTGTTTGGCTGATTGCTATCCTGGCAAGCATGGAGCTGTACATGAATGTGAACTGTTTGAGAAACAGTTTAAATAACTTCTGCGCTTCCTATATATCTCTGTTTTTTTAACGCAACGCACAAGCAGTTTTAACCCTTGAGCTTTTCTTTTTAGTTTCAAGCTTAGGTCTGGTTTTGTTGCAGGCATCTCTTTTTCTGCTTCTGCTAAGCTGCCCTCGTAGGCAGCTGCAAGGTACAGCTATGGAACCCTTTCCTTTCCTTACTTTGGCTGGCAGAGGCCAGCAGGCTGAGCAGTCAAATCACCTGGCTGAAGGCTAAAACCCAATGTAAGAGGATAAAAGAAAGAAGAACTACGCAGGCAGAGGAACCTCTCCCTGCATCAATTAAGGAAAAGGAAACACATTGGCTCAGAAGAGCGGTGAGTCTCCTCCACCACAAAGCTACAAAGAAGAAAAGGCTAATGGGGATCTGGAGGGTTACTGGAAGCACCCGGCTCTAGAACCTGGCTGTGAGAAGCATTACTGTTTTCCATAGCACGTCTAGTGGTACAAGCTTATGGGCATACTGAACAGAATGGGCATGAAGTTTTTGAGCAAGTTTATTGGCCCGTTGATGGTCCCGTCCAAGTTGTTTAAACTGGTTCAAGGTATGATCAGTGTAGCAGGTCCCAACAACACCCAGAAGGATAGCGTGGAGAGTCACAACTTTAGCACTAATGAGTTTGCTGAGGTCTGTGTGCTGCCGCTGTGCCGCCTCTAACTGTCGCCCAGGCCTCGTGTCCTCACAGTACTTAATTTCAATCAAGTGCACGTGCCGCTGGTTTACATTCAGTTGGTGGGGCTGTCTCACGTGGTTGGCTCGTGTGGTCCTCTGTGTTGGGTTGTGTCTGCTGCGTAACGCATGGTGTGAACGGGTGGAAGAAGGAGAAGAAGGAGTTGGTTTGGCTTTATAGGGAGTAATCAGTATAACATCTTCATGACCTCATGTGTATTTATGAACAGTCAAACGCCTTGACTGAGGCCTTTTTCCCCTTGTAACCCTTGTATAGCATCAGGACGACTGGATGTGAGTCTAGATCTCTTAGGAAAATTTCTAGAAAAAGATGAGAGGGCATAATTCTGTTTGATGCATGTGCAGGGATTTGGAGGTTGTGTTGCGCCAGCCTATCATCACTCCCTATGTCCATGTTAACCAAGCCTGCCCCCAAAGGGCTTTTGCTAAGAGCTTTGATGATCATTCTTCCAGCAACATTGTGGCGTTCAGTTTTCATGCTGGAGATGATATGATTTTGGCAGCCTTCAAGGAAGTTCCAGCAACATTGTGGCGACTCGCACCTCAAAAACAAGGAGTTCAAACACATCTTAAAAAATTTAAAACTTCTGCATCATCAGTGGTGGAGGGGATTCATATTTCTTGTGCATGTTTAAAGCGATAGGGCAGTTGGCATGACATCCTTGGCCAAGTGTGCTTTTGTGCGTGCGAGGAAGCAGAAAGGGCCTCTGAGCCCTGTCTGGTTTAATGAAGAATGCAGAATGAAACGGAAGATGTTTATTGAGGCAGTGAAGCGCGGTGAAGCAAAGCATGCATGCCAATTCCTGAGGAAGGAAAGCAGAAGGTGCAACCGTGCGACAAAGCGCAGTTATAAGAGGCAGCAGTGTGCTGTTTTCCTGGATAGATTGTTTAAGAAGGACCCCCAAGTCCATGCCATGTTACGGAAGAGGCAGACCTCACACATTACTCCAGTCGCAACAACAGCATGGAACCAGCACTTGCAAAGCCACTTTCGAGTACAACCAACAGTTGTGCCGCAAGAAGGAGGGCATGGTTGTTCAACAAGGACTGCTAGATTAACTTGCTTGTCAGGAAGAGATATGGCTGTGCCTTTAGGTAGGAACCACGCACCCCCAGAGGTGCTCTTGAGACAAGGTGCTGAATCTGGGTGGGTTCCTCAACCTGACTGCTTGGAGACTCCTAGTACAACAGTTTTGGAAGGAATGGTCGGGTCCCACATCAAGAAATTAAATGCGAGTGCTTCATCTGGATTAGACGGTATTCCTATACCCTTCCTTAAACATGCCTGTTTGCCCATTGAGCGTGGTCGGAGAGTGGATCATCTTAACGTGCTGGTGCCTCTGATAGCACGCATGTTCAGGGTTTTTCTGAGTAAAGCTAGGATCCCTGCATGTTGGAAAGTGGCAAAACTGAGTCCCCTTCACAAGAAGGGAGCTTTATCAAATCCAGGGAACTACAGGATGATTGCTGTCAGTGGGGTGATGTACCGTATTTATGCCAACGTGCTAAAAGACTTGGTGACGGATTGGTGTATCCAAAAAAATAAGGTCCCAGACACCCAATTTGGTTTTTACCCCGGTAGGAGCACTCTGCATCCACTCTTCATCCTGAGGCACTTAAGACATGCTGCAAGAAAGCTCAAGCCACGGCAATCACCTAGGCTGCATGCTGCCTTCATTGACTTCTCTCAAGCCTACGACACTGTGCCCCGTTTGCAACTTTGGGACCATCTACAACGCATTGCCATGCCTGCATTACTTCTCCAGGCAATTAAGGAAATGTACCAGGATGATGAATATATTCTGATGGATGGGGATAAAAGGGCTAGTGTGCGTCCAACAAATGGAGTCAAGCAAGGCTGTCCCCTGTCCCCTCTCCTGTTTTCTCTATACATCAATGATATGGGCAGAGATATTAGTGAAGGTATCAGAGGTGCTGTGACAGGGGATGGAGTGAATGGCGTTTCATACATGCTATATGCAGACGACTTGAGTTTAACTACCAATGACCCAGGTGAAATGCAAGTTATGCTGAATAGATTACGAGCTTATGCAATGAGAAAGGGGCTGACTGTCAATACATCAAAGTCAGAGGTCATGCATTTTAATAGTAGGTCGTGTTCTTCTCTGCCTACTTTCATGTATGGAGACGTGGCTCTTCCAGAGAAAGAGCAGTTTAGATACCTCGGTATGCTTGTGGACAAGCACATGAATCTGAAGGTGTCTGAGGAGCATGCAGTGCGACCTTACATGGCTGCCCAGCGAAGGATCAAGGAATTTGTGCATGAACATGATCTAAAGAATAGGCCGCATGCTCTGATTTGGCTCTCTAAGGTGTATGGCATTCCGGCTGGGATGTACGCGTGCCAAGTGTGGGGTACAGAATACTTACGAGAAGGCAGTGAATTCAAAAGCCATTTGCAAAAAAGGCAACTATGCTCTCTAAGGCGTTTTCTAGGTGTGAAAAGTACTGCCACGAACTGGCCAGTATTGAGAGAGTGTGGTCAAGAGCCCTTACAGTTTTATTGGTTTAGGGCTACTGTTAAATTTTTCAACAATATGCTCAATTCTAACAGTAAAACATTATGCCAAGTGCTGAAGGCAGATTTACACCTTGCTAACATGGATGAGTCTTGTTGGTCTGCTCATGTATCTAAGTCATTTATTGGCATGCGCAATGAGGAGGTGTTTAAACGGAAATTACTGAGTGCTTCCAAGATACCCATGCAGGATTTTTTAGGGGATTTGAGGTACAGACAGCAGAAGGTTTGGAGGGAAGCAGACGCCCTAAGTCCCCGAGAGGTGAACAGAAAAGCAGTGACTTACCATCATTGGTGTGGAGTACCTTTGAATCAAACAGGACGCACACCCTTCTGTATCCCATCATATTTGTTTAAGGATCTGGATAAAGGAGTCATGAGGAATGTGAGTAGGTTTAGGCTTCGTGCCCACTGCTTGAAGGTCGAGTCCTGTAAATGGTTGGGTGGTTCAAATATTTGTGATAAGTGTGGACGTGCTGAAGTCCAGGACGAGAAACATGTTCTTTTTTACTGCAACTGCTATGAGTTGTGTGAGCTGCGCAGAAAATACAAGGACCTGTTCATTGATCTTTTTAAACCGTTACACACTTTTGCCCAGCTTCCAAACACTAATTTTGTTCCTTTCTTGGCGAGCTTTCACGTTGTGACTAATCTTGAGGTCAATGTTTTTCTAAATCAAGACTCGCACAGATTTTCAAAATTTTTGTCTGAACTGGTTTCAATTTTTGATGCTGGATGAGAATGTATCACCAGCAGCCGATCAGCCAGATTTTCGGGCTGTAGGCCAACCCCCTTGTAACCCTTGTAACCCTATTTCTTGTGCATGTCCCTAATGTTTTCCAGTGGGTGCTAGGCACAAACATTTGTCTAGAAACTTGTCTTGTTTACTTGTTGCTAACCTTGTGAAAGCTGGTTCGTAATGTTTCACCAGCAACCGATCAGCTAAACCGAGGTTTGGGCTGTAGGTTACCGATGTAAACCCAGAAACCCTCAAGAAATTTAACTAATGAATCCTGTAATCCTGCGGCCCTTTAAATAAGATTTTTGCAGTAAACCCGCCACATTCCCGCAAGGGCAAATGGCCCTCTCTTGCCTGCAACTGTTCCCCTTATGCCTGCACACTATCCAGGTGTTCAGTGCATGCATGGGGAGTAAGAATCGTTGGCAAAGCCACCTTTAAAGGCTGTTTGAACCTTAATACTTCCAATATGTTTGCCATGTCACTGTAGCACAAACTTAGGCTTGAAGCCTGCCGCGCAAGCAGTACCTGGAACTTCTTCCTCTTTGCTTCCTGCTTCTCCTCCCGCTGCTTCTCAGTGATGGGTGGGGGGCGGTGCTTCAAGAAAGTGTGCAGACCTAGCTGATGGCCACCCTCTGGGGCTTGGGGGCCTTCCTCACTCGTGACCCCTCAATTTTCTCGAAAATAGTCATTTTTTCTTTTCCGCATTATCTCGCAGCCCTTAAAATTGTTTTTTTTTTTTTTTTTTTTCGGGGTGCACACAGTCATCCCGCACATCTCAAAAACAAACTTTTTGCGGGATGATTAGCTTTCTAGACAGTACCTGTTTAGGCATATACACTCAGCTTTTCAAGCATGTAATCCTCCTGCACATCATGCGAAGCAGCCGCCACTAAAAAAAGTGGTATTGGCAAGGGAAAGTTGTGTGCGGTGCAACCCTAAAAGGAATTTGGCTCGTTTCTCAGTTTTATGAGATCCAAACAATGGCCAGATCACGAACAACAACTTGGAAGATCGATGAATTCTTGATTGAAGTGCTCCATCATCCTTATTAATTCAGCTCAACAGCAATAATGAGAGGCACACTTCCACGTGACCTAGCTGACCACGCTACGTGGACAACACAAGGCCAGTAGAAATCACATCAAGCAGGGCAAAAAACCTCTTCGGCAGTGGCTTTGTCTCCTTTACCCCACACCCAGCTCCAATTAGTCATGACTCTACTCAGCGCGTAAGGTGACGCTGCGTGAATATGGCCAGCGCAAGTTCTTGGAAGATTGTGGTCACCTTTGCTCACATGAGCAAAGGAGAAAGGCTGCAGCACAAGGTGACCCTGCAGACCTGCAGGATTCGCTACAGCTGCGTACGCACCTGAGCAGCATGCATGCATGCATGCATGCAGAAGACACCATCGCAGCACAACCTACTGGGGTGCATCCCATGAAATCCCCACATCACGGCATATACTGAGGTATCCCATGAAATCCCCACATCATGGCATGTACTGGGGTGCTTCACATGAAATCCCCACATCATGGCATGTACTGGGGTGCGTCACATGAAATCCCCACATCATGGCATGTACTGGGGTGTGTCACATGAAATCCCCACATCATGGCATGTACTGGGGTGCGTCACATGAAATCCCCACATCATGGCATGTACTGGGGTGCGTCACATGAATTCCCCACATCATGGCATGTACTGGGGTGCGTCACATGAAATCCCCACATCACGGCATATACTGAGGCAACCCATGAAATCCCCACATCACGGCATATACTGAGGCATCCCATGAAATCCCCACATCATGGCATGTACTGGGGTGCGTCCCATGAAATCCCCACATCACAACATGTACTGGAGTGCATCACATCACACCCACAGGTGTGCCCCATCCCGTTCCAACATGGTGCTGGAAGGTTGCTGCCCAAGCTACTTGACAGCCGAAGGTTGCTGCCCAAGCTACTTGACAGCTGAAGGTTGCTGCCCAAGCTACTTGACAGCTGGAGGTTGCTGCCCAAGCTACTTGACAGCTGGAGGTTGCTGCCCAAGCTACTTGACAGCTGGAGGTTGCTGCCCAAGCTACTTGACAGTTGGAGGTTGCTGCCCAAGCTACTTGACAGCTGGAGGTTGCTGCCCAAGCTACTTGACAGCTGAAGGTTGCTGCCCAAGCTACTTAGGGCTGGAGGTTGCTGTTTGGGCTACTTAGAGCTGAAGGTTGCTGCCCAGGCCTCATGCTTTTTTATGTCAGCTGGGGAGACACTGGGGTTGATGCGAGACATGGCCACCACAAAATCCTCCAGAATAACGGGCTCTTTCGAGGGGTCCTGGGCACACATGGTTACAGGCAGGGGGAAGTGAGAGTTGCAAAGCTCTAATTTAAGAATGGCCAACATGTGATTCTCCAGGCTTACAAACTCATTATGGAGATCGATTGCTTGCGTGTTAAAGGAAGCAGAGAGAAAAGGAACCTGCGTGTAACTGACTGTGACATGCTCACCACATGCTTCTTCCTCTAAGGCTCTACCTTCATTCTATCGGTATCATTAGACTGGCCAGCGCCAGACCCACCAGAAAACAAAACATTGTGGACCATCAATTATCAACACCACGGATGGGGTACTGCTTCCCACCCTCCTGATCCTCATCGAACTCCTTTTCTGGTTGTCCTGGAGAAAGGAGGTCACAGCGCGCCATGGCTCAAGGCACTGTATTTGTTTACTATAATGTCTGCCTCCTTGTCCTCTTTCCTTTTCATCACCACATGAATGGACGAAAGCACAGGATATAAATTAAAGAATCATACCATCATTATCATGGCACTCATACAAAATATCAACATCTACACTCTCTCCTTTTACTTGCACAGCTGTTCCGACTTGTCTTTCTCAGGGCATCCACCTGCCTTATAGCACAGTCGCGAGGGTGCCAAAGGCTAAAAACAGATGAACAAAATCTGAACTCATTTACTCATGGCTACAACCTGCGCCACCTCCTTCATCTTGAGCACATCTGCGAGAGCTTTGCTTCAGGCCTAAAATGGACATAATCAAACCAACAATCTAACTCATCTTCAATTGAGCACGTCTGTAGGGTTGCTCAAGGAATGAAAAAGGAGACACAAAAACACATGCCCTCAAGTCATCCAGCTCATGGCACCAACCTGCCCCAAATCCCTTCATCTTGGCATGAAGACATGATCATTCGCTTCCAACTCATGCTTACAAAGGCATGAGCTTACAAAGACACAAGCACATGCTCCTGTCTCATCCAGCTCATATCACCCACCTGCACCGCCTCCCTCATCTTGGCATGAAGAAATGAACATACACTCCCAACTCATGCATACGAAGGCATGACCTTGTGTAGACACAGGCACATGCTTGCTGCTCATCCGTTTCTGGCACTGCCTGCCCCTTCTACCCCATCTTGACCACAATTGCAGGGTTGCAAAAGGATTAAATGAACACTTGGATACATGCGTCCAAGCCATCCAGCTCACAGCACCCACCTGCCCCATCTCCCTCATCTTGAGCACATCTGCAGGGGTGCGGCCTTGTGCCATCAACCGCCGCATGCCGTTCACAGCAGCATCCCGACAGATGTTGGTAATGTCATCTCCACTGTACACACAGGCAAGGCAAGAATGGGGCAAATATTAGAGATGTTCTCGCTCGAAAGTAAACCCAGGGTTGTGGCCATACCAGGATAACAGACACAGGCATTGGAGTGCAGATCACTTGCCCCTCTGAGCAAAAACATTAATACAAGGCCAGCAAAGGGCGTGCGCCCCACTTAGTATTTGCAACCAGGGATATATGACTACAGCAAATGGTCTGCTGTATGATTCAGATGGAGCTCACAGTTCAGCGGTCTGAACCCTATTTCACTGAGCTTCTGACTGTGAAAATGGTGAAATTTGGTACAGCATGCAGTTCAGCCGCATGGTAAGTGTGCTGCAGAACATCCTTCCTCAGATGCGTTAACAGCTCCCCCCTCCTCGGTCGTCCCTCAGATGCGTTAACAGCCCCCCCCCATCAGATGCAACAGTCCCCCCCCTCACAGTCCTCCCTCAGATGCATGAACAGTCCACCCTTCCACAGTCCTCCCTCAGATGCATCAACAGCCCCCCCCTTCACAGTCCTCCCTCGGATGCATAACAGTCCACCCTTCCGCAGTCCTCCGTCAGATGCATCAACAGTCCCTTAGGGGGGGCAAGCCTCCCCCTCTAAAGCTGTTGCAGCTGCTCCTCAAGCACTCTTCTCCAAATGTTCATCGCCGTGCTGCCGCCGCTGCTGCTTCCGCTGCTGCTGCTGCTGATCCTGCTCCTCCAGCTACTTCTTCCCCTCAAGATCCTACATCCAAACCGTCTTGCCTTTAACCTTGCTCTGGGTGGTCAACTAGGCTCAAGCATTTTTGGGAGATACAATCTCGTGCGCTCATATCCTAAAAAATGCTTGGAATCAGGGGTGGGTCAGACATGATTTCGGGGGAAGCCGTACGCGTATAAACAAACGCGCACGTCGTGTATAAGCACGCCATGTGCGGGAAACCTGGCAGGAAAAAGACTCCCTGGGAGGGTGTTTGGGACACCTCCCAGCCCTGATGGTGTAGACATGATGTCGATATAATAATCATGTCCATCGGAGTCTCTTGAGACATTGGGAAGCATGCTGGAGCCCTGGGGGATGCCATCACAAATGCCATTGCAGATGCTGCAACCCACTTCCACCTGCAGGTGCCCTCGCAAAGGAAGGAGAGGAGCAGGTGCAGCAGCAGAAGGGATCCAGCAGGACAGGTCGAGCTGAGGGAGGGAGGACTGAAGTGAGGACAAGGCAGGCCTTCATGCCTTGGAACTCGAGGTCAGTACTGCTAAGTTGACCAGAAGAAGCGAGTGTGCTGAATTTTTTGTCCAAACTGTAAGGAAAGGAGCAGCAAAATTGGAGAATCCAGGCTTAACTTGCCACAGGTGGGCCTGCTGGGGCGCTGCCCCACCGACATATTCTCACGCACTGAAACAGCCATTTCAGTCATACGCATCTTTTCTGTCAATTTGAACCACACGCGCTCATACGTTTTTCGTTTGACCCAACCCTGCATGGGATAACAATTAAAAATTCATCGTAAGCGGAAAAATGCAAGCGGGACCAAGAATTTGGCCATCACATGCCCATCACCCATCTAGACGCGCACCTGAAGCCCTCCAGCTTTTGGGCCACCTCTTCCAGCTTCACGTCATCGCCAAGGATGACAGACTGCGCACATGTGTGCGTGTGTGTGTGTACGCGCGTGCGTGCGTGCGTGTGTGCATGTGTGTGTGACTGTGTGTGTGTGCGCGCGTGCGTTTGTGTGCGTGTGTTTGAGTGTGTATGTGTGTGCGCATACATATAAAAGTAAAGGAGAAGGTGCTTTTACCTGGTGTCAGTTGCACGCCTGCATTGGTAGCACTTATATCCATATTCAGAAAACAAGTGAGGTGTCTAAAAAACTTGTGAACTGCCAAGGTGCCATTGCATGCAGTCTGCCTTCGTGCAGCTAATTCCACCAGAACCAGGGTCTGGAACCTGCCAGAGTAAAACAAACATTTTTCCTTGTAGATGCACACTGCATGCAATGAACGTTAGTACGGGACAAGCATTCATGCTACCCTGACACATTCCAGGCCCCGCTTCTGATGGAATTGCCTGTACAAAGGCAGACTGCAAGCAATGGCACCTTGGCAGTTCTCAAAATTTCTAGACCACCTCACTTGTGTCCTGAATGTGCAATGAGAGCTACCAATGCAGGCATACAAGTGGCACCAGGTGTGACTTTCCATACATATGCTTCCAACTTCTGAGGAAACAGGCACGGGTAGATTTCACGCATGAACAGCTTCTGCTAAGCCGGCACACACCCTGCACGACGTGCAGTACAACCTCATCCATGCATCCAGGAATCAAGAAGAGCGTGCGTGCGTCGTCTCACATTTAAGTTGATGTTAAGCAGCTCCCTCCTCTCCTCTGCGTTTGGCAGTGGGATATAGATGCGCTTCTCGAGGCGGCGCCTGCATACACAGATCAGCGTGCGTGCATGCATGCGTGTTCGTGTGTGCGCACATGTGTGCATGCATGCATGTGCGTGTGTGCGCGCTTGTGTATTTGTGTGTGTGCGTGTCTGTGTGTGTGTGTGTGTTTTTATGCGTGCGCAATGAAGACATATTTTGGTCTCAAGACATAGGTCACACTTTTCCACTCACAAAATTTAGCTGAGCCCTTTTGTGCGCCTGCGATGGTTTTGTCAGATTAGATGACATAAGATGGACATACACAATCCAAAATCTACCATCCAGCGCCTTGCTTCTCTGCACACTCCCTTCCATTCTGTACACCTTCAGAAACCAGAAGCTGCACAAAAGCAGGTTCCAGTCTCAAACCTTTAGGCAGTTGTTGCACAACTGCATCGCAAATGCAATTTGCTGCACACGGACAACACACACAACCACCGAATCTTTTTATCTTGCGTTACCTCACATAATATTCTCCTTCCTTTTCAGCAGCACGCAGATTGAGATGAGGCCACGGACACGTAATGGCAAATCAGTACGTGTATGGGCACCCTTACGGATCACCTTGCAAGACCACACATGATCATACACATCCCATCATATACACACCCTTTCATACACGTATCACCTTGCAAGGGACAAGCGTAGCATAAAGTCGATGCAAAATACAACACAGAGAGGAAAGGCACGTACAATACAAACACGCTCACTTAAAAAAACACATGCATTAGCTCTTCCGGGCCCCAGTGTGGCATAGAAAGCAAGGCTTAGGGTTTAGGGATTACCCTAGCCCTAACCCCCTACAGTGGCACAACCCAGGCAGAAGCTAGATGAGTCCAACGCAAACGCCTTTCCACTCACAAGCACATCAGATTGCTCCTGCAGCTCCAGAAACTAGGGGTTGTGTATCCCTCCAGCCCCTACCTCACTGCCCACACCCCTATTCTTGACACACCCCTATTCTTGCCAGAGCAAGCCAACTACCTTCACAACTTCAGGCTAAGAGCGCATATCTCACCCTTGAGGAGCAACACAAAAACTTAGAGGCACACAATAGGGCAGCCTAACATCATGCTGCAGCGATAGCTAGCCAGAGCAAACGCTGTGCAAGGACGATGCAGCTACTGCCTATCTGGGCAGCTTGCCAGCCCAGACGGGTAATGGGACACGAAATGACCCTTTTTAAAACCAACTTAAGAACTAGCAAGGATCTGCAATCTGTGTCGTCAAGCGCAGGCTACAGAGTGGAGTCATGTCCGCCATGCTGAGCTCTCATGTGCTGCATTTAATGCATACATTGTACGAATTCCCATTTTGCCGGACAGCAACAAGCATCACCTCTAATCAGCTACAACCCTGCGTTTGTTTGTCGTTTGTTGGCTGGCAGCCTGGAGGGATCCCTGCTCTTGAAAATGGCTGCGGCTTTTGTGTATGCCACATAATTACTCAGTTCAAAATCCTCCTTTCTTAATCCCTTTACATGCACAATGAATTGCACCCACACCCCACTTGAATGCCTCGTCATAGTCCTGTCGCCATGCCACTGTATATTTAATCCTCGGAACTACCCATTTAAATGCCACGTTGATGGTCTCAAGGGGAGTTGGTTCCTGCAAAGTTGCGTGCTCGTCGTGTGTGGAGATGCTGCTGTATATTTTATCCTTGAAATTACACACTTACATGCCTTGCTGATGGTCCCAAGGAGAGTTGGTTCCTGCAAACTTGTGTGCTCTTTGTGTGTGGAGATGCTGTGTTATTTTATCCTTGGATGTACGCACTTGAATGCCTCATCGATGTCCCAAGGGAAGTTGGTTGCCGCCAGCACCATGACCCGCTGTGACATGTCGTCCGTGGTCACACCCACACCATCCACCTGCAAGCATGCGTGTGTGCGTGCATGCAAGCGTGTGTGTGTATGTGTGTGTAACTGGGGTAGAATCAGTTGCCTTCTCTGCCTGCTGTCTGAAAGTAAATGTCTGTGCATCAAGGATGCATTGCTGCATGACACCTGCGGAGCCAAATCTGGACATTAAGGACGGGTTGCCACGTGAGCACCTGCAGAGCCTAATCTGTGCCATAAAAATGGAATCGCCTTAAGCACTCCTACAGAGCCAGCCTAGCCAACGCCAACTAGATTCATATCTAGGGGTCGGCATTAAGTGCCTTACGTCACATTTTCCAGCGCTACATAGCGTTTTATAGAATTACATCCTAATAGCGCTATTGACTGAAGCCACTGCCTTCAGATCAGCATTTGGCGTTGTATGAGGGTCTTTTTAACGCTATAGGCCAACGCCAATCCCTATTCATATCATCTGCAGTGTTATTTACAAGCACGGCCAACACAGAGGCAAACGCATACACTAGGTAGCTGCTTTCTAGGCAGCAAAGAAAAGCTGCGGTCTAGAAAGCATTTGGATTGGTTAAAAGGCACGCGCTCTTGGTTACCAGAGATCTGCATGAAGTGTGTGTTCGGTGCTCTGTCCGTGGCATGCGAGTCTTCTAGCCTTGCAAACGGCCTGAAGCATTTTTTTGCACTCTGCAATACATACATTATTCTCTGGCTATCCCTTGCTCCCTCCCCCCCCCCCCCCTCTCTCTCTCTCTTGCTTGTTCTCACACACGCACACACACATAAACAGAGCAGTTTCAATGCCGTAATTTGCACTTGACAATCCAATAACGAATTCGCCAGCCACATACACCTGCACCAGCGGCTCTGTTTTTACACGCCACTTAGCCTCATGCTCCCCCCTCTTCACTCCCTGTCCACACAAGCTGTCAAACAACAAATTTTTGACAGCCACGCACACCTGCACCAGCAGCTCTGTTTTAACACGCCGCGATGCTTCATGCTCTCCTTCCTTCCCTCTCTGCCCGCACAAGCTGTCGATCTCGTCAATGAAGATGATGGAGGGCCCTGCTGCACGTGCCATGTCGAACAGGCACCGCACCTGCCACAACAAGACGTGGTCAGCACATCATAGTCAGACAAGCAATTTTCCTGTCATTCTGCCTGATGTCGACCGTTGTTCATATGAAATAATGTAAAACAAGTAACAAAATAATGATGCAAAATCCATTCCTTACAAAGAATTGAGGTCCCTGCTGCGTGCACCATGTCAAACAATTAACGCACCTGCCGCAACAATTTAGGGGGCACACAAATCAAGGGTGAAGAGGCAATACCCTGTCCAAATGCTCAAGACACACCACGCACGCCCTATCAAAGCATACATCAGGGCACAGAGGGTTGCATCCGACCATCAAAATACGCTTTGCACGGGCTGCTGCGCGCAGCGAAATCCCGAACTCTTTTTGAGTGACAGCAAGGGCAAACGCTGTACAGGATTGTGTGTGTCTGTGTGTGTGTGTGTGTGTGTGTGTGTGTGTGTGTGTGTGTGCGCGCGCGCGCACTCATATGGGCAGAGTTAGAATGCACTGCCAGCCAGAGGTTGTGCTGAAATGCTGATACACAGGAAATATTATCGCACCTGACAAGTATGCCAAAAAAGCTGAGCATACACAACGTGACAACTGTACACATCAGGCTCAGAATGCACCGCGCAACATGACCACTGTACGCAACCACATACGTAACCACTGTACGTAAGTGCGCAACGTGACCACTGTACACATCAGGCTCAGGATGCATGCGCCATCCTCAGGAGCATCCCTTCCTGGCGCGGACTAGTTGTTACAAAGCTCCTCAATGTGTGGTACCTTCGTATTCACTTGTGATCCTATGAAGAGCGCCCTCTCGATACAGCTAGGTGCAAGACAGTGCAAGCGACCCAAACATAGCACACACCCACACCCACATGCATCTACGCAAGTGACCCAAGCCAAGCATGTGCACATGTGCTTCATTGAATTAGGCCGCAGGCACACACTGCGCACCCTGCACACCAGGACAACAGCTGCCAGCCTGTTCTACATTGCTGTCAAAAAGGGACATAACCATTGGTGGCAATGAGTTGGGACTGCAGGCACACAGTGGACACCCTGCACACCACCAGCGTTACAGCTGCCAGCCTGTGCTACATTGCAGTCAAAAAGGGACATTACCATTGGTGGCAATGAGTTGGGGCTGCAGGCACACAGTGGACACCCTGCACACCACCAGCGTTACAGCTGCCAGCCTGTGCTACATTGCAGTCAAAAAGGGACATTACTATTGGTGGCAATGAGTTGGGACTGCAGGCACACAGTGGACACCCTGCACACCACCAGCGTTACAGCTGCCAGCCTGTGCTACATTGCAGTCAAAAAGGGACATTACCATTGGTGGCAATGAGTTGGGGCTGCAGGCACACAGTGGACACCCTGCACACCACCAGCGTTACAGCTGCCAGCCTGTGCTACATTACAGTTGTGAGTGGTAACCATTGGAGGTAAGGAATTGAAGCCGGAGGCACACATCCTGCACACGCTGCACACCCCAAGACCAACGCATGCACCCTCACTCATCCACACACCCACACATGCGCGCGCATGCGCAAGTTTCCAAACACTGCCGCGCTTAGAGGCGCATGCTCTCTCCTTGGCACTTGGATGCAAGTGTGGCCGAGGACATACCCATGGAACCACACGCACATGCATGCACATACAAACACACACGCCTGCCCTGCCACAAATGCTGCTGCGCTCACCAGGCGCTCACTCTCTCCTCGGTACTTGGAAGCAAGTGTGGCCGAAGACACATTGAAGAAGGTGCAGTTTGTCTCGGTGGCCACGGCCTTAGCCAGCATGGTTTTGCCGGTACCAGGGGGCCCAAACAGCAGCACACCCTGTACCAATCCAAGGGACAGGGTGGGAGTGAGTGAATGTGTGTGCATGTGTGTGCTCGCGCACGCACGCACAAGTATGACCTGCATCATAACAAGAGAGGGAGAAAGAAACTAAAGGAACAAAAGTGAGGGTATGTGCAAAAACGGTACAAATCTGGTACTACTGAAGTCATCACATGACTGCTCAAGAGCACAAGATCATCATATGGATGCTCGTGAGTACATGCAGCGTTGCGAGCATAGACCGGCCTCTGCCCAAAGCACACAACTTCACAAGCACCACAAGCAACACCCACACCCACACCCACCCAAAACATTGACGAGCTTTCACATGCTCGTTAAGCGCCATACACTCTTGCAAACATACACACGCACAGACACCCTCACCTTGCCCTTTTTCCTCCAACACACACCCTCACTCACCTCACCCACATACCTTGACGGATAGTGGTCAAGTACTGCAGCATTACCAGGGGCAGCACTGCTGCTTCCTCCAGCATACGCTCGCCACACCCTCACGCACTCTCACCCAAGTCTACAGACACTATCACAGGCTTGTGGATGCCGGCACCATGAGGGCCAGCACTGCTGCCTCCTCCAGCACATGCCTGCCACACCCTTACTCACCCTCACTTAAGCCTATACACACCTTGACAAGCTTGTATGCCGGTGAAGTACTCTGGCACCATGAGGGCCAGCACTGCTACCTCCTCCAACACATGCCTGCCACGCCCTCGTGCACCCTCACTTAAGCCTATACACACCTTCACAGGCTTGCGGATGCCAGTGAAGTACTCTGGCATCATGAGAGGTAGCACTGCCGCTTCCTCCAGCACGCGCTTGCCGTCAGCCAGACCGGCGATGTCTGTCCACCTCACTCCCGGCGAGTGGTCCATCACATCATTCTCAAGCATGGCGGCCAGCTCTTGGTCAGGTCCCTGGTAGTTGCACTGTTAAGGGATGCAAGTGCAGGCGGTGCGGAACGTCAGTGTGGGGTCCATCACATCACTTTTGGGCATGGCTGCCAGCGCTTGGTTGGGTCTTTGGTAGGTGCATTGTAGAAAGGTGCGTGCGCTGCAGGAGAATGCACTTGTGGTGGAGATGGGTGAAGTTGTGAAACCGTGGGTGCAGATGGATGCACTTGTGGGTGGAGGTGGGGTGGAGTTGTGGAGGTGTGGGTGCAGATGGATGCACTTGTGGGTGGAGATGGGGTGAAGTTGTAGAGGTGTGGGTGCAGATGGATGCACTTGTGGGTGGAGATGGGGTGAAGTTGTGGAGGTGTGGGTGCAGATGGATGCACTTGTGGGTGGAGATGGGGTGAAGTTGTGGAAGTGTGGGTGCAGATGGATGCACTTGTGGGTGGAGATGGGGTGAAGTTGTGGAGGTGTGGGTGCAGATGGATGCACTGGTGGGTGGAGATGGGGTGGAGTTGTGGAAGTGTGGGTGCAGATAGATGCACTTGTGGGTGGGTGGAGATGGGGTTAAGTTATGGAGTTGGGTTTCAAAGGGATGCATGCCCTGCAGAGGGATGCAACCGTTGGTGATAGGGTGACATCTGAATGGGGTCATCATTTGCACAGCCACCGATCTTGATCTGGACCTTGGTTGATGCAATGGAAAGTGGTAGGGTGATATTTGGTTGTCATGAGAACAGCCAACAGCTTAGGGGCGCCTCACAGGTGGAGCGGACTCCAGAACACTCAAACGGTCCATAAAATGGGTTAGGACTTTTGCACCATGTGTATCAATCATTTGGGGTATGACCACGGCTACATAAGTATCTGTGCGTATGGGGTTTGACCATGGCTACCTGAGGACATACGTGTCCATAAACTGAGGTTTGACCACGGCTCCCTGCTGGGCCCCTTGGCCGTTTCATCCTTGCGCATTTTTCCTGTTTTTTCCTCTTCTCATTCCCACTCGACCTCCATCCTACATTTCTTTGCATGCTCCCTGCGTAGGGCCCTCATAAGTTGCAATCCTCAACTCCTGTGGTGTCCGTAGCACTGGAGCTTGTGGGTAGCAGCTTCTGGGCAACGCGCCTAATCAGTCACGGCCTGAACCCAACCCCTCACCATCCAATCACTGTTCCAGGTCACCCACCGCGCCAACTTGGGTGACAGAAAGTGGTTTGGATCCCTTGTATCAAAATGTGGAGGAAAATGTGGAGGCTGTGTCGAAAGCGACGCTGAAAAGTTGGCAAAGCCAGCCCTGCACTGACTTCTCTGAGGGTGGGCTCCAGCCATAACTCAAGAGGCACATCGCACAAGAAAGCACCAAAGCATGCCATATGATGTGCATACATGCGTGCGAGCATCATCCTGCATTGCACTTGCTGTGCTGCATGCATTCTGCATGACAACTGCTGAGGGCAAACATGTTCTGCATGACATTTGCTGAGTGTGAGCAATGCAAGCAATTGATCTTTGCTTCCCTGGTCTCCTGGGCTTAGACTAAGCAGGCCATGCACCAGAGACATAAGTATACATAAGCACAGGGGAAAGAAGTAGAGGTCCTGCTCCTCATCACACTAGCAAATTGCAAGCCTTTCCTCTTGACTTGCACAGCACACCATTATGAAAGCATGCTTTGCTAAAACCATCGCAATTGGAATTATGAAATCCGTAAAGCCTTCGGCAAGCTTTTCAGACCTGCAGAGGCAAACTGGATAAATTTCAGCTGCAACAAGCATGTACACACAGGTACTTAAAAGTTAGGTAGTACATGCGTGTTTGGTGGATCTCAAAGCCGAGCATGGCCCATCCCGGCCCAGCCCATGCCAAAAATGCACCCATCATGGCATGTCTCTTGTCCCTGACCGCCTGCCCAAATGCACTCATGCCTACCATCACAGTAGGCATCAGCCCTCAACACCCCCTGCCATAGGGGGTGAATTTTGTGTCCCTACAACTCCCAAAACACCTCCTTCTGCTCCTTGTCGCTGGTGCCCTTGAATGGAGCCCCCTGCCAAATGAGGGGAGTCCTCTTTTCCGATCTTTATCGCTCCCTGATACACCTTCTTCTGCTCCTTGCCGCTGGCACCCTTGCTTGAGGTTGGCTCCTTCCCAGCCATGTTAGCCTGCCTTAACGCTCCCTGACGCACCCTCTTCTGCTCTTTGCCGTTGCCGCCCTTGCTTGGGGGTGGCTCCTTGCCCGCCGTCTGAACCTGCCATGTTAACCCATTCTATTGCGCCCTGACGCACCTTTTTCTGCTCCTTGCCATTGGCACCCTTGCCTGGGGGCGGCTCCTTGCCCGCCATGTTCGCCCGCCAGGGCTTGTCGTAATTGCCGCCCCCGCCATTGTCTTTATCAGCCGCTGCAGCGCCACCCCTGCCAGGCCTCACAGCCCCTGCAGCACACACATCATGCAGTCTCTATGGAGAGTTTTCCACCTTGTTGTATGGTAGGAACCACACGCTCATGTGTCTCTGTCTCAGCTTTGCCCAATTGATCTACACAAACCAGGGAATAGAGGTAATACGCTGATGTCGTTGAAGTTTGATCAACTACCATTCATGTCTTGTACTTACGTCTTGTTTGCATGTCTTGAAACAACCCACACACCCACACACAAGCACACGCGCACGTGCTTGCGCCCACACGCACCTCGAGGCCCCGGCTGTCGCTGTGCTGACACTGAGCGAGGCCCCCCAGGGGGGTGGCTGCCCTGGCGCTCGTTTGCAGGGATCATACAGGCTTGGGCACCGTTATGGCCATTCCGGGACCAAGAGGGCATGTTGTCATTGGCGCTGCAATCCGCAATGATTATAAGCAGTTTGTGTCACACACCCAAGAGGGAGGCAGTAACCATGCAAGCTTGGGCACCATTATGGCCATTCTGGGACCAGGAGGAGATGTTGTCATTGGCGCTGCAATCCGCAATGATTTTACATAGTGTGTGTCACAAACCCAAGAGGGAGGCAGCAACCATGCAGGCTGAAAACCACTATGGTCATTCTGGGACCAGGAGGGCATGTTGTCGTTGGCGCTGCAACCCACAATGGTTATGCACAGAGTGTCACACACTCAAGAGGGAGGCAGGGATCATGCATGGTTACTGCAGGCTGAAAACCACTATGGTCATTCTGGGACCAGGAGGGCATGTTGTCATTGGCGCTGCAACCGCAATGATTATGCAGAGTGTCACACACTCAAGAGGGAGGCAGGAGGCAGGAGCTTGTTGTAGCTTTGCGGACTTAGAGAACCTTCTCCTTATCATGGTGTCCTTACACAATAGAAGGTTGCGTGGCCCCATGCACGAACGATATGCAACTCCCTTGACCACAGTGCAAACTGCTGCGTTCTATTGAATACCTTCATACTTAGCAAATGCATTTCTTGACACTGAAGCGATGTGTTGCTTGGTTTTAGGAATGCAGTGCAGGAAGCCTTGCACACTCCCACCTGTTCTAGGATAGATCAAGTGGCGGTAATAGGTAGCCAATAGGCAGCAACACATCAAGTGGCAGTAAAATGCAGCAGATAATGTGGAAGAAGAAAACGACAAAATCCCACGGCAGCAAAAGACTGGAGTTTCATTACTGCAACTTTGCCTTATTACTGCGAGTCTGAATTCAAGCAATGCTACACCAAACCTGCAACTGGAGGCTGCACATACACCAAAGACCCTGCTCTGCTCAAAGCAGCACACGCGCAGGGCACAAGGAGCCTTCACATGACAAACACACACACATTGTGCATGACCTCATTGGGTGATGGCTGTGAATGCGCTTGCATAGAAATTTGCACTGCAAAGCACATTACTTGGCAGCCTTGCATTGGAAAGTGCAGCATTCAGCAGCCTTGCACTGCAGAGCTCAGCACATGGCAGCCTTGCACTGCAGAGCTCAGCACATGGCAGCCTTGCATTGCAGAGCTCAGAGCATGGCAGCCTTGCATTGCAAAGCTCAGAGCATGGCAGCCTTGCACTGCAGAGCTCAGCACATGGCAGCCTTGCATTGCAAAGCTCAGAGCATGGCAGCCCTGCCATGCAGAGCTCAGAGCATGGCAGCCTTATATTGCAAGGCACAACACACATGGCGGCCTCCTGGGTTGAAGAGCCAGAATCCACCGCTGGCGTTCATGCAGGACAATGAATGCTCCTTGACTGGATATTCATCCAGGATCCATCACTATTAGCCATGCACGTGAATGAATGCTCTTTGGCTGAACATCCAGCCGAAATCTACCACTACTCATGCACATGAATGAATGCTCACCTACAGTGCAGGCATAGGTGTCATAGGCAGGTTCCATCATAGGCAGGTTCAGCTGAGTGGCCCTGTCCCTCCCCCTTACCTGCTGCGCGATCGGACATGGGGCGACTGCTTGGGTTGCACACGCACGGGTGGGGGTCCATCCCTTGTAGGCGGCCTCCACACATCAGGGTCAGAGTAGTCAGGCTGTGTGTAGAGAAGGAGACAAGCAGCACACTGTCAACACCTCCTTACAAGTACATTGTTGCAGGCCCCTCTCCATCTGCAATCCGTAGAAAAAGAGGGTATGGTGCGACACAGGTCACAATGACAGGAGTGAGGTCAGTGTGACAGAGCGACGGGAGTGACAAAAGTTGATGTGGCAGAGGGATAGGAGTGACAAAGGCAAATGTGACTGGAGTGCATGTGCAGGAAACGAGGACTTGGTGACTAAGGTCTCAGAGACAAAGGCCTCAGAGACAGGATTGACTCAGATGGCGACAGAGTAACAGGAACGGCAGAGGTCTGTGCGACTCGTGTCTCAATCACAAGAGTGCATGTGTGCGGAGAAACTTGGGGTGGAAAGCCGGTTCCTTTGGCTGTTACCAGCTAAAGGGCCTGATGCAACTCACACAATCGTTTCATAAAGCAGCTTCAGGCCGGGGGGGGTCAAGGCATACGGTGCTGTGTAATGGGGGATTAGCAATAGAGCGCGAATGAGGAAGATGCAGCTCAAAATATTGCAGGGAAAGGAGCTCACAGCAGTGGCACGTGTTGTGGAATGTCTGCAACGATCCACACAGGCTATGTAGCATATTGCACGCCACGGCCAGCTGGATCGCCAGCTGATGAAGACTTGAAAATTGAAAGCTGCCCCTCTGTGAGCACTGCTTCGCAGCGCGAACTTGAATGTAAGTGTGCAGTACATTCAGTTCAGCACATCACTGTATGTTGTAAGGTGATGCAAATCTAGAAAGAGCGGAAAATCAAAAAGCCACCCTCTGTGAGGAGCACAGACATGCGTCCTCAGCACTCGTCGATGCTGGCATTTTTGAGCACAAGTACTTGCAGACTGGAGCGGAGCCGTACAACAAGCCAGAAGTGGGGGGGCACAGAGGAAGGTCTGAAAGTCGACACGCAGGCCACAGAGGGGAGGGCAAAGAGCAGAAGGCAAGCCAATGGGTGGTGAGCACAGAGCAAGGTCTGAGAATTGAAACATAGGCCACAGGGGGTGGAGCATAGAGCAGGGACTTGCAGACTGGAGCAGAAATTGACACGTAGGTCACAAGGGGGTGGGCGCAGAGCAAGGATGACACAGGCACACTTTGAGCAGTACTTGGCGCTGTCAGGGGAGATGCCTTGCCATCATATCCATGTGCGCTCAACAAAAGAGCTGGAAGGCCTTCATCAGAAAGCAGGGCCTCCTGCATCATGCTCCTGCTCCTTGCAGGCATCAAACTCCAATATACCGCCATGCATCATGCTTCACATATCACCATGCATCGGGTTGTACTTGGCATCATGCATCATACTCCGTCTCCTTGCATACAATTGAAAGCCCCAGCTAAACATGCATATAGCGGCAAGGGCGTGCCCTTCTTCCTGGCAGCCCCAGTGCAGCATTGTGCAAGCCAAAAGTTGTTCAAAATTACACATCAACAAGTAGTGCTTTGAGGTAGCAGCATGTGCTCCAACACCCTTTGTGTGAACATATATAGGAAGGTCTTATGGCGAAAAGCAAGCGCTCGCTTGTTGTCGAAGCGGCCTTCCTGACATAGGCTTATAACTCATCTGCGTGCCTTGCGTGAACAGCACTGAAAAGGTGTAGCTTCTAATTGAGCAACATCAGAAATGAGGCAGGAAATGCTGGTTAGGATAGGGAGAGAAGGACGTAGCGATCTGGTGCTTGCAAAATAGAGCTGCTAGGGCAGTAGCGCTCATTCCTTCATGCTCTCACCTACGCAAAAGTTCAATACATAATTTTTTGACAGTCCGCATTTAGTCAAGAGGGAAGCATGTTCATGTTGACTGCTTCCTCACCTCGGCAGCACCCTGGTCATCGTCATGGGAGTATGCCCGTCTTCGTGGCTCATCATACTGCAATGTGGGTTGCAGTAGGGCAGCTGGTCAAGCGAAGAAACAAGGCATGCGAGGGCTTCATTTTTTGCATCTCTACTGCTGGAGGAAATCTCTAGTGCCCACTGGTCTTCAGCTGGCAGCGCGCGTCCGTTGACAATCCCCATTTGTGCATACCTGGATGGATGGTGTCCTCTGGGCCCTGCTGCTGGGCCCAGAGGCCGTGGGTTGGCTTGCCCGAATGGCAGCTGTTTCTGACAGGATGTCCTTGCACAGCTCCGCCTCCTGGGCAACGCGCTTGCGGCAGTCCTGCCACTTGGCCAAGGTGTATGCATCAGTCACAGACCTGATGTGCCTGGGAAGGGCAATAAATTGGGTCCACACAAAGATAGAGGCAGGGGAGGGAGTTATTAGTAAACAGTTTTAACATGTGCTACCTCCATTTGGTGGACGTCAATTGCAAGCCCTTACTTGGCCATGAAGCTCAGAGTCATTTCATAGTACGTCAGAGCGCTGTTGTAGTCACTCCCATCAGCAAGCTCGCGTGCAAGGGCAACATTCTTACCGATGTTTGATAAATCCATGGGGAAATGCAGATTAATATTTTTATATGCACATATCAGTTTGCAGGGTAGTTTGACGAGCATTCGAGTTACTTGTTGGGATACTTGTTGGGGTTTGTTCCCAATGGGGCATCGGGCAATCACCTGCAAATTTTGTAAACAGATATCATTGATTTACACCTAACCTGTTTGCAATCACAATACCTGTACAGCATACCCGAGCGCAATACCTGTACAGCATGCCCGAGAACTCTTGTTTTCCCAGACTTGAAGGACAGATTTTTCGCCTTTGAGCAGGTACTGCATGGAGCTTATTCCTGAACAAACAACAAGGACTGTACCGATGGCACTATTTTGCTTACCGTAAGCAAATCGTGACGCCGCAAGTTACGGACTGTGTTCCTGTTTGTTCCTGCGCGTTCCTTAAGTTAAGGAAACCTTGAATAAAGGCTTGATTTTGCCACAAATCAAAGCAATAGTTAACTGATGTAAATTGCGACTCTAATTACAATTGCTGCCTTGACCAGGTAACTCTATTAGGCGCTTTCAAGGTCGGTCACATAGGTGCTTGACCAAGTTTCTGTCAACTCTTTTGAATGATTTTCCACATTGGGCTGACTTAGGTTCTTGCTTATTCTTGATGCTCTCCAATTTTTGAACATACAAATTGCTCAGTGACAGCTTTTGGCCTGTCTACTTCCTCCTCAGTACCGAACCAGTGTTCTTGGCTGTGGGTAAAGCTTTAAATCCCCTTGTAACCATTTTCACATGTAAAGTTAATGAGACACATTCAGCGTGGCAGTAAAGAAACATTGAACAGGGTGTGCAGACCAAAGCTGGCCACGTGCAACGCCAATGTGGTCATGCTCCGTCATGCACTTTAGTTTGCAAGTTAAATACAGCCACTCCAAGACACATGAGAAGAAGGGAAAGATATTCATCTGTACACCAAACCTGAAAAACCTGTTGATCGCTCGAGATCTACACCAAAATATTGTTGACAGTGTACGCACTAAATTCCTCAGGGGCGAACAGCGCAATAACAGAGTTGCATCACACACTGACCTTTTCCTTAATTGATGTAGGGATGGTTTCCTCTGCCTATGTTGTTTTACTTTTTGTTTCTTTTCTATCTGATAGGAGTTGCTGGCACTGTTTGCAACCAATATGCAATAACCCCCCTATGTCAACTTGGAATATCCAAAGAAAAAGCCCTCGTACTTGCAAATTATTTCTTCTGCCTTGCTGTAAAGACGTTTGCAAGAGTTAGCAGCACCGGACGTGCCAAAGAAAAAACAGAAAAGATCAACTACGCAGGCAGAAGAAACTCTCCCTACATCAATTTGGGGAAGCCGACACATTGGCCCAAAAAAGTTGTAAGTACCCTCCACCACAAAGTCAAAGAACAGAAAGGGCTTGTGGGGATTTGGAGGTTTGCTGGAAGCACCCGGCTGCAGAGCCAGGCTGTGGAGTATCTCTGTTTTCAATAGCGCAAGCTGAGCTGTCATGCCATGCAGAGACTAACCACTGTCATTAAAACCAGACATGCTCTTTGCTTACAGGGGGCTTCAGGGGGGGGGGGGTTCACTGGGCCCGCAAAGGTGGATACAAGGAGAAGGAGAGCCTGGGCGTCTCGGGGCATGGCCGACAACCCGCCCGATCCTCATTAGTCCAGTCTCTTTCCCTCTCCTAGGTTAGCTGTAGCTAATGTAGTTTTGAGGGACCTCTGGTGAGGCACTTGCTAGCTTGCTAGTTAAGGAATCTTTCCTTAGTGCACGCGGCCTGTGGCCTGCGTAGACTTTTCTTTTCTTTCTTTTTTCTTTCCCAGTGGTAACAAGTTTGTGGGTTTACACACCATATTGGACACTGCTCCTCTGTTCCTCTTCTTTATCTCTCTAGTGCCTCTTCCTAGACAGTTCCATACCTGTCTTCTATTCACCATGTACAATCCTTTGATATTTTTATTTTCATGACGTAAATCAACAACAAACTGTATCCTTTCTTTATGAACTTTATCTTTTATGACCAGACTAGCAGCTAGTCATTTTGACTGGAGGCCTTCCTTGCTTCTGTAACCTCTGTAATCTCGGTTGAGAATGTTTTACCAACGGCTGATTAACCAGAGATTCGGGCGGTAGGTTAACCAATGTAAACCAATGTAAGCCAGGACAGGTGATCTCGCCTTAATGCATGCTGTCAGACTTGGACCGTGTAGTTTTTCTTTCTTCTCTTGCTAGCAATTTTATCGCATGTTATCATCACGTCCCCATTATCATCCCAAAATTAAACGCTCCCTCAGAGACTCTGCAACTAGTGCAAAGTCGTTGGCAAGCGGCTCTGATGGAAACATTCAAATTGATGCATTGCTCCATTACAAATGCATTTGTATGTGATGTCTTGGAATGGAATTTGTTTGTTCGTCATTCTTACTTTTGCATGGACTGCGACTTGATGATCAAATGACAAACAAGCCTACAAGTAAACCTGAAGCCCATGTATGTACATAACATGTTGAGACTCTCGGACCTGCTCCCAGCAATTTGAGGCCAAACACACATTGTTGTACTTGTGCGCAAGGGTATTGTTGGGGCACATATGTTTCCTTTCCATCCTGGTGCAATACATGTCACAGCACAGTGCTTGAACTGGAAGCATGTGGAGCTGAACAATTGGTGTTAGGGGCCTCTGGTAGCTGGACATCTTATTTCATCTTTATTCTCTTGATAAACATTTCTTGCACACGTGTACCCTCTCTACAACTTCGACAGAACTGTGAATCTGTTACTACTTCTTTTTCACGTCAAAGCCTAGCGGTCATGCGTTTTGACTGATGGCTTCTTCGTGTAAAACCAGAGTAAAAACAGTGTTCCCAGTCCCACTGTCTCTTACGGCATGGAAATAGGCTTTCAGTTGACTTTTACACAAGTTTGGTTTGGTTTGGTTACAGGCACCTTTTTACTTCAGCTGAACTGCCCTTGTAGGCAGGTACAGCTATGTAAACCTATCCCCTATCCCTATGGAAAGAAAAACCACATAGGCAGTGAAACACTCCCCACATCAATCAAGGAAAGAGGCCATATTGGTGCACAGACCATATGACCACCCCATCACGAAGTACAGACTGAGAGGAGCACGGCAGGCAGAGAAAGAAGACAGGTCCAGCAACGAGAAAGGGAGTAAGATGATAGCTGAAAGACTGGAGTTTCAGACCTTCAACAGCAAGCAGAGTCAGCACTGTCAGCCTTCCAACCAAGTAAAGCCATGCCCAGCAGCTGTCTGCTGAACACAAATAAAGCCTGCATTCTGGCAGACTAGCTTAACTAGCTGCCATCAGTGCTAGCAACTGACCACGCTGACCACGCAGAAGCCTGTGAAATGGCCCTTAGAACACTGGTGGAAATATGTGCCCACACGGAAATAGGCCCATGGAAATAGGTGCCCATACAAGCATATAATTTGCAAAGAAAAGAAAAAGCTACGTAGGCAGAGAAAACTCTCCCTACATCAATTAAGGAAAGAGAGACACATTGGCTCAAAGAGCCGTGAGTCTCCCTCACCAGAAGACAAGAGGGAAATTAATGTGGATCGGGTGGGTTTCTGGCAGCACGCTGCTCCAAGGCACCAGTGTTTTGATGAGTATTTTTATTTTCAATGGCACGCCTGGTAGAGGTAAGCTTGTGCTCAAATTGTAAAAAAAAAAACAGAATGGGCACGGAGTTTCCTTGCAAGTGTTTCAGATTTCTGTGAGTCCATCCCTAATTTTTTGAATTGATCAAGTGTATGGGCAGTGTGAATAGTCCCACCCACACCCAGGAGGATTGGGTGGATAGTAATCTCTGCACCTGGGAGTTGTTTGCACAGTTCGCTGTGTTGCTGCTGTGAGGCTTCTAGCTGGGCACTAGGCCTCGTATCTTCACAGTATTTAATTTCTATCAAGTGGATATGGCGGGCTGGATATGGGTGCTACTCCCCATGCTGCGCAGTACTCTGTGTGAGGGTGGAGTGGGTGGCCTGTTTGGGTTAGTGGGGTGAGGAGTGACCAAAAACGTATCAGGGCGGCTGGAATTGCGTCTGGTTTGAATAGGAATCACGGGTTTGAAGAGGTAGGAAGGCACAACATGATTACAGATTTGCTCAGGGACTTGCAGGTCGTGCTGGGCCAGACGGTTTGTGTTGCCCACATCCAACTTTGCAAGATTGGCCCCATAAGAGCCTTCACTGACCAGTTTCAAAATCATCTTGCAAGCAATATTGTGACGCTCAGTTACCATGTTACGCTTGACGGGGCATTGGCAGCCAGATAGGATGTGGAGAGCGCTATCCATGTGATGGCAATCAGGTAGGGGGCATGTAAGGCTAGTGGTTCTTTTATATCGGACTGCATGTTTCTGATTGTATAGGGTGCCTGTGCGGTATTGGAAGACAGTGTGTTTCATTCGAGTTGAGAGACTGGGCATATTCCAAAAGGCATTGCTCATGCTCTTGTATACATGAGGCAGCAAGCTCTGGTAATAGGTGTAGTAGCCTGTATTTAGATCAGTATAGCCCAGCTTGTGCTTAATATGCATATGGGATTTCAGAGCATTTTTGAGGTCTGGGAGGTACCTCAGACAAGGAGAGGAAGGGTGGGATTGAGGTGGCCTAGAATCTGTCTCTACTCGAGCCAGCCAAGTTGTATTGTGGAAGGGATTTCCTCCTGGACCAGCACTAGGGATTCCAGTATCAGTCAGGTTACCATCTTTGATGGAGGCCTGGTATTTAGCAACCTGATCTGCGCATTCATTCCCAGCTATTCCAGCATGAGACTTGACCTTATAGAAAAGATGTGATCTTGAGAGGCTCGGGCGAGGTTTGTAATTTTCTTCAGAACATCTCCTTGCACGTGATGTCTATGCTTCTCTGGGTACAAGGTTTACAAGGGTTACAAGGGAAAAAGGCCTCAGTCAAGACGTTTGACTGCTAGCCTGTTCATAAATACACATGAGGTCATGAAGAAAAAAATGAAGTTTGTTGTTATCCTGGTTTAGAAAAATATCGATATCCTGGGAATTCACATGGTGAATGGTGCCTAGACAGGGCATCCTGTGGAGGACGTGGAGGTGTAGGAAAGAGAAGTTGTGCTCAAAAAGTGAGGCATACTTTTGACGGAGAGAGCAGACCTGGGGATTGGAGCATCTGAACAACACGTATTTTTCATCTTGTATTTCATCAGAATCACAGATATCACAGACCGGAGAAGTACTATTGGACCAAGTAGCCCGTTCAACTTGGAGAGCGTGTACCCGCAGCCTGAATCTGGCAATGTTGCGAAGGACATGATGGGGAAGATCCAAGTACATTATTTAGGCATTGTATAAGGTGGGTGAATGGCATGTGCATTTCTGACAGGGAGAGCGCACCATTGAGGTCAGCCGCTTACTGTTGCTTACTCGTGGCAGGCGCATGGCTGACAGCAACCCGCCGGACCCGCATTAGTTGCTCTCCAAAGGTTCATAGCTTGGTTTAGACTGGGCCAGTGAACCTCCTTGGTGAGGCCCTAGCTAGCTTGCTAGTTAGGGGACCTTTCCTTTATGCACGCAGCTGGACCTGGCTTGCGTAGTCTTTTCTTTTCTTTTCTTCTCTTTTCTTTTCTTTTCTTTTCTTTTCTTTTCTTTTCTTTTCTTTTCTTTTCTTTTCTTTTCTTTTCTTTTCTTTTCTTTTCTTTTCTTTTCTTTTCGTGGATCAGGGGCTGTGAATTGGTTCCAATAGCCCAGGTGTCTAGATCTCAGGTCCACCACAAATTGACTGAGGTTCACAGGGTCACAAGCCATAATTTGACGTTTCATCAGGTCCGAGTGAGCCAAACCATCCAGCGCAGATAAGAGGTGGGACGTCCAACAAGAATCAGTCATGGAGCTAAGGCTGATGTCAGCATAGAGAACCTTTTTGAGAAGGAGACTTAGTAAGCGAGTTGTAGAAGCGCACAGTGGCACGAAACCAATTGAACTGAAAAGGTTCAATTCCGCATTCTCGTAAAATGCTCCAAGATGGTGTTCTCTGAGTACAGGATTTGCTTCCTGAGTTGGTGAAGTGAGCTGAGGCTATCTGTGGCAATATGTGAGTAATCGTGAGTGAGCGCAGCTGCAATGGCAGCCAGCTCAGCTCTTCCTATGGTATTGGTAATACCAGTTCCGAAGGAGTCCATTAGGTTCAACTAAACTTTGTGAGCCACTCAAAGGATGGTACAAACTGCCCCTACAGCTGTCTTGCCGTTCTGGACCTGGCATCTGCCGTCTGTGTAGACTAAAGAACTTCTTGAAGAAAAGAAAAACTACGTAGGCAGAGGAAACTTTCCCTTCATCGATTAAGGAAAAGGAGACACATTGGCTCAAAAGAGCCGTGAGTCCCCTCCGGAGGGGACTCACGGTTTGTAGTCTTCGTGGTGGATCCACCACGAAGACTACAAACATATTATCCTATTGGGGATCTGGAGGGTTAGTGGAAGCACCCGGCTCCATAACCTGGCTGCAAGAAGTATTCTTGTTTTCAATAGCACGCCTAGTGGTAACAAGCTTGTTGGCATACATGACTGAATGGGCATAAAGTTTGCGAGCAAGTTTATTGACGCGACCCAAGACCTCCAATCTGCAATTTTAAGCTGGAGGTTGGGATGGGACTGACAAGGAGCTTCAACGGTAACGTCTGAGGCGGATCTTTGGATGCCCTTTAAAATCTGTTTCATGCCTAAGGAGAGTTTTTCACATTTCCTTATCCCGAGCATCACCCTGTGTCTTGTATTCTGGATGGGGTAGTTTCTAACGTCACTGATAATCCATTTGGCATCTGGGATTGCTTTGGCTAGATCCTGAATCCAGGTATGGTTCTGATTATTCAATTGGATCCTTGCAGCTGTATTCCAGACTGCAATGATTTGTAAATCCCAGGTTTGCTGGGAGAGGACAGTTTCCTGGCTGGCCCAGGATTGGGTTTTGTCATAGATAAGTCTGTTTTTTGGAATGGTCCCAAGCTTATAGCAAAGGTGTGGGTAAGCAACAAATGCAATTGGCAAACTGTACACAACGAAGAGCACCTCATCCTGGATTGCCCATCTCAGGATTTAACAGATCTGCGCACTCAGTTCCAGCATCTAGCTAGCTCTGCACCCCCAAGTAGTGCACCACGCCCTAGAGGCTTCATGAACCAGGCTGATGTCCTGGGATTAGCCAAGTTTGTATCTGCATGCCTGAAATGCTGTGACTGAGCTTATAATACTACTCGACTTCTTAGATTTGTGTCAGACTTGGTCTCAAATTTTGATACTGGTTGAGCTTGTTTCACCAGCTGCCATCAGCCAGAGTCTCGGGCTGTAGGCCACCATTGTAAACCCCTTGTAGTACTACTTGAAGCAATAATATTGCTTCTAGATTGGACAGGTTTGGTTACAGGCACGTTTTGCTTCATTTAAGCTGCCCCCACAGGCAGGTGCAGCTAAACCCTTTTTTCCCTCTCCTTACAGCCATGGCTTGATGTCCTGTGATGCCGACAGCCCTCCAAATTCACACTGATTTTCTCTCCTCTTTATTTACTTGCTGAATGAGACTCACGGCGTTTTGAGCCGATGTGTCTCCTCATCCTTGATTTGTGTAAGGAACACCTTAACTGCCTGCTAGTTCTCTCTTCTTCCATCTGGCTTGGATCGTAATTGCTTCCATGCTTTACACAATTGACCTTGTTTCTAGTGCGGCGGTTTGCTTATATTATTTTACAAAAATACATTCAGCCTAATCAGCCTGGAACTTATACAGCCAAGCATCACGAGCTCATGAGGGCTTGCTGAATGTTGCTAAAACCATAAATCAACAGAGCACCAAACATCCACAGTTGCGCAACTAGTTGTAGCACCAAAGCATTCTGTGCGATCCCTGCAGGGCTGAAGTTCCTCTAAAGCAGCAAGGGCAACACACAAAACCAGTCCCTCATGGATTTCAAATGAAATGCCATGTCTTGCTACAAGGGAAGCACAGCTTCACAGAAAAAACGAGTTCTCTGAACTAAGGGAAGACAAAGCAGAGCATTGAGCCATGCATCTGTGCTGCTTTGCCATGCCACCACTAATGCTGCATTTTTTATGAGAACATCTAGCACTCCTTCAATAAAGAGGACAGTTTGCAATTCTCTAAGTTTGTTTAAGGTTTAACGTCGCAAAACCAACCTGTGTGCTATTGACCACCACTGCTGGTTTTGCTACTAATCCTACTACTGCTGCCGTTTGCACTTCTTCCGCTGCACTCCCTGCTGGAGCCTTCACCTGCAGTGACAAGAGCGGAATGATGGAGTTGCAAGAGAAAACGATGCTATCCCTGACAGGGCTTTACCTGCAGCGACGAAAGAAAGAACCAAAAGGATGGATCTAGAAAAAGGATGGACCCTGCCAGAGCCTCAACCTGCAGGGATAAAAGCTGGATCATGCAGTGACAAAACAAGATGATGGAGTGGACAACGCAAAATGATGGAGTGACAAAAGCAAAATGATATTTTCCCTGCTGGAGCCTTTGCCTGCAGTGAGAAAAGCAAGAAAAATATAAAGGATGGACCCTGCTGGAGCATCGTCTACAGCAGGAAAAGCAAAATGATGCAAATCCTGCTGGAGCCTTTGCTTGCAGTTACAAAAGCAAAAGGATGGATTTATGATTGTTCACAGAAAGTTCAACAAGTAACAGAAGCAGGGCATTGAGCTAGTTGCAAAGCACACCAAATAGTACCGACCAAGTAGGCAGCCACTGGATTGAAGCTATAACCAATAGATCAAGCAGGTGTGGGTAGGGAGGCACAAAAAGCAGCAAGCAACATGCAACAGCTTGATTGTTGAGTACAGAGGATGGATGGACGCCATGGATCAAACAGGTGAGTAGCAAGGGAGGAAATTCTAACTGCTTGTTATAAAGCATGCAGCACAAACAAGGTGTTACAGGGCATGCCCGAGGGTGAGGAAATGCATCCCATACTATCCAAACCTGCGGAGACTGGACTGTTGGCGCTGTTGTCTCCCTTGTCCGCCTCGATGGTGATGGGAGGGGTCTTGTTACTATTGATGGAGCTGGAAAGGGCCTCGTTTCTGGTGGCCTCCCCTTTCTCCTTCACCTGATCTGCTTCCCACAGTCCTGTGTGACAAAAAAATAGCAGCAGCACAGAACAAACCTGAGAGACGACAATTGAACAGTGAGAACATATGATGCTCTGCAAAGCAAAGCCACAATGGCAAGCGACTGTGGTTGCCATTAGGACAAAGGCATGAGAGGAAGGACTTGTTTGGAAAAATCCAGGGTTGGGTCATTCGTGAATTTTAACGAATGCTAAGAATGGCCTTAAAATTGTGAACGCTAAAGGTGGCTGTTTGGAGTGCGTGGTGAAATTCGTTGGTGAAAACTGCTGGGGAGGCCTTGAGAGACCTTCAGTTCCCATGTCCTGCAGCCATCTCATGTGTATGATCATACACATAAATCTACAAATTAAATTTCCCACTGGAACTTACTATCCCTCAAAATTCTACTTTACGTCCTCCTCTTCGCCTGTAATCCAACTCTCCGGGGATCCCCATCACTTCTGGACCCCTCCTCCTGCTGCCCCCCCTCCTTATCCTCATTTTGGCCACCCCACAGTCAGGAACTTGCAAGAAGTGTAGTCTGATGCACGTGGCACCTCCATGAAACATATGCTCACAAAGCTTGCACTTGTTCTTCCCTTGCTTCTCCCCATCCGTGCCTTCAGGCTGAACCAATGTGACATATTCCCACTCAGGGCCCTTCTCTCTTGGCATAATTAAATGTTTATGGCCTGGGGGTGGGGGGTACTTGGGACCCCTTCCTCCCAAGACTCTTCGTCCCCAAAATGGCCCTCTAAATTTGCCTATATACATGATGAACGCGTATTTAACACATATATGCGCTTGCGCGAGCGCATATGTCTAAGACTCTTCAGGGCGGGCTTTACAACACATTCCCTGCCTTCTAGTGCTGCACGTGGGTGTGAGCACCTGCTGTGTGTCATGTTGCCTGCAGTGGGCAATATGTGCGAGCGGCTACACTCGAATGTGACGCGATCGCTACCTCCCAAACCCACGAATAACCCAACCCTGGAAAAATTAGAAACGATGAAGCGGGAAGCAGCTAAACTTGCGAGACAGGTAGGGCTTCAAACTGCCCAAAAAGAGTGCCTGAAAGCATGTTTAGGGCTTGTTTCTTACTTTGACGTGGAAAAGCGCCAAGCATGCTTTGAAAACCAAGGCAAGCAAAAAAGAAAAGAAGAGGCTATGTTGTGAGGCAAACTCTCCCAATACTAAGAAAAAGAAGGTTGGCTCTAAAAGCCGTGAACCTCATCCACCATGAAAGACAAAAACAGAGAAGGCAAGTAAGAAGGCAGCCAATATCGAATGCCTCAATGCATTTTTATGCCCTCTGGAACTTTGCATGCATCCACAGAATTAATAAAAGTAGCAGCAATGCGGTCATGGTCTACAGAAGACACCTTCGTTTTTTGCCAAGATTTCAGGTTAAGTCGCTCATTTCTTTGCATTTGCAACAGAACTGACGTTCTTATTGGCCTGTAGAAGTTTGATACGCCCTTATTGCCGCTCGTACAATAATGTCACTATCTTTCCTCCCTTGGGAACATTCCCGCTTTTCAGCTGTTGTTTCCTTTTGGAAGCCTCACAGGTAACTTTTGGGTTACCCACCATGCAAGAGACACGCCTACACAGGCCGGTACAGGATCAACCAGATTAATCATTGCACAAGCAAGCAGCCGCATCATCATGTTCGTCTGCACGTGTGATGATGCCTGGCTCCACTGCGATGAAGCATAAGGCTAGGCCACTAGCAAAACCAGGCGTTTGCGGCACACAAACCTGGCAATTCCATACCTTTTCCATGGGTAGAGCAGTAGGACAAAAGCGAGGCTGCATGCCAATGCCCATAGAGTGCATTAATCACAACTTTTCAAGTTGGTAACCCTGAAAGCATTGGAGACTGTCCAGACATGGGTGCAGCGGGTGTATGACACACCTCTTAGATACGGGTGCTGCAGGCATTGAGGGCCAGTCATCCTGGCAGCAGGGTCGGTGTTCAGGAGCTTTCCAATGAAGTCCAGCTCCACCTCACTCATGCAGCCCTTGTATCTGCAGCCCAGTAAACGTTGACAGGGGGCACGGTAGGAAACATGTTTTGGTGCATGCGGTTTTGCACAGTGATGCAGTTTAGTGACGTGGGACGGTCCTGCAGCTGTTAGTGATGCAGCTTAGTGATGCAGCACGGCCCTGCAGCTTTTAGTGATGCAGCACAGAAATGACAGAGTGGTTACGGCGGCGTGCTTCCCATTTCCAGCCAAATCTCAATTAAGCTTCAAAGACCAAGAGCGCACTGCATGTGTATGAGCAGGCTAGCGCAAGGGCAGGGTGGGGGAAAGTAGGGAACGTCTTGTATGACAAGTTTTGATAAATTGACACAGGTGACACTTAAATACAAAGAGATGCACTAGAGTACTGTATCTATATCACACTGAAAAGGGCGCGCACACTATCTTGCTGGGCAATAAGGTTGCTTGAGTACGAAATGTCAGGCAGGGAGTGGATGAGGTTTAAAAAGGCTGCCTTGGAATAAATAAAGTGTTGAGCCAAATGTTGAGCCACATGCTCCAAAAGTGGGTCAACAACAAGAGCCCTGCTGCGTTTGGACAACTCCATTGACATGGGTGCAAGCTGCAAGACAAAAGGTAGAGACGTGCACAGCTTCAAATATGCGGCTAAGTGACACCAGAACTGGCACTCATGCATGCGCATTTGCCCTACCCACCCATCCTCCCACTTACATATACGCACACGCCCACATGCGCGCACACGCATGTACATACACATACACAACCACATATACGGACATATAGCATGTGTGCATTCACGCTGCCCTCTTGCTAGGCCCTGTGGCTCTGCAATGTTGAAGGATATTCCTTTGTTGTGAGGCGCGCGCGTGCACACACACAGCATGCGTGCAATCATGCTTGCCTTCTTGCCGAGCCCTCTGACCCTGCTGTTATGTTGAAGGACATGCCTGTGCTGTGAGAGTTGCTGGCATACGCACACACACACACTCACGACACGCATGCACAGCACGCCTGCACTGTGAGGGCCATGCCTGTGTTGTGAATCACACACACACAGCGCATGCATTCATTCATGCGTACCTTCTTGCCAGGCCCTCTGGCTCTGCAATGTTGAAGGACACGCCCGTGTTGTGAGGGTTGCTGGCAAACAGCAGCTGCTGCTGATGGGTGATGGGACCCAGTGTAGTTTGGATCCGGTACAGCTGATCCAGGTCAGAGTCTCCAGGAAACAAGGGCTCCCCATCCATGAGCTCACCCTGCAGCGTGTTGCACGATGTGTTACAGGCATCCATTTTGCCACAGCTAAGCTGCCCTTGCAGGCAGATACAGCTATGTAACCCTTTCCTTTCCGTCCCTTTCCTTATGCAAGCTGTTGCATTAAAATGGGGCACATTATCATCTGGATGAGGTTCAACTGATACGTCAGAATGCCAAGGTCAGAACGGCTCCCTGTCCATGATGCCTGCCTTGCAACGTGTTGCGCTGTGTGTTGCACAAAGACATTCCACGTTTTACATGTCTGCATGCAGTTGTCTTGACTGAAAGCAACAGGATTTAAACATATGAAGGTAAGATCAGGCATCAAACTTTCACACTTCAGACAAGCACCCTAGGGGCCTGGCTGTATAGCCCAGGAGCTCTGGAAAGGTGATTTGTTCTTTGCACCCTACCAACACTGACACCCCATGAAAGTGCATGGATACAAATTTGAACAAATACAGTCTGCATACCTTAGCAAGAGGCAACACAAAATGGCTTGCAACTCCTCCATAACCATGCTGACATCCAAGCATTTTGTCAGGCCCTTTCCTCAAAATTGCCCTTGTAACCAGCCAATTTCATTTTTTTGTAAGCAATGGCTGTGCCCAGATATTTCCTGACAGCGTACCACATCTGCCTCCTTAGCATTTGCTGCATGTCTCTTTGGTGCTGCATTTGCTGTATACATTTGCTGCACAGTTGTTGTCTTTGCATTTGCTTTGTATCTCTTAGGTGCTGCCTTTGAAACCTTAAATTTTATAAGGCAGCATAAACGCGCACATATTCACAAGGCTTCATCATTACAAGCCGCGCAGGGAAGCAAGGAAGCTTATAATCATAGAAGCAGCGGCGAGCTTGGCTCTTTTAGATGATAGTAAGCGGGTCTTGTCGGTGAAGAACTTTAAATTTCCTGGAGCCTTTAAACGATAAGGAAGCCCTCTGTAACCTCACAAGCGCCACAGCAAATGTCATGCTTGGACCTCATGCGCACCTCTTGCGCTTTAAATCTTGTAGGCTTAGTTTTAAACACTCAAATGAAACGCCTAAAATTATGCCAAGGTTGCCTGGCTGTGACCCCAGGTGCAAAACGAGTGGCCAGATGTTTTTAAGGATAATCAGCAAAAAAAGCGGAATAGGAAATTTCAAAAAACAATCCCAAGCAGACGCTTGCAAATTGGGCCAGGAGCGCCCTTGGTGCTCTCAAAGAGAAGCCCACTGAAACACTGGGATAATCCAGGCTCGAAAGGAATTTTGCTCAGTGACAGGCACCACTTTTAAGAAAGCACCGATCATCATCAATGTGTGACTTCTTAATAAACTGGAATGAGCATAAATAATCCAAGCACGCAAAAAGGAAGAACGAGGCAAGCCACTGCAGCGGCTTGTCAGAACCCACCCTTATATATATTCTTACTTGCTGTCTAACACCTCAGGCTTTGCTGCTTTGTCTAAGTTGCAATACAACGCAATGTTTAAATCTTGTCTTTATCGTCGGAGGCTTCTATTGTAGCTAAATGCCTGCCACATCAGGCTTTTCTGGGTTGTGCCTTCTTTTGCAAAGCATGGTTGCTTTTACTCACCATCAAGCAGCCAATCGCCCACATGTCTACAGGGGGCCCATACATTGATTGGATGGTTGTTTTTACTCACCATCAAGCAGCCAATCGCCCACATGTCTACAGGGGGCCCATACATTGATTGGATGTACTGTTCACCACTGAAGAAAGGCGGGCCCAAAAGCAGCTCAGGCGCGCGATACCTGCACAGAATGCATATGGCATGTTGTATGCACAGTATATAAATAAATTGTCGTTACTGTCCACTGTTGAAGGACGGCGGGCTCAAAAACAACTCAGCCACGCAATGCCTGGACAGCACGTTGCGTGCAGCATGCACAGTACGCAGCTGTCAGCACACTCAGTAAAAGGTGTGTGTAGAATGCACAGCATGTAGGGGTTAGCGTACTCAGCAAATATTGTGTGTAGCATGCACAGCGCTTGGGCGCAGGTATGAAGGATATACCTGCATAGTACACTGTTGCATCAATGCACGCAGGAGGGATTCCTGGATGAGAAGTCAAAGTGATGATGCAGCGTATGGGGGAGAGCTTTGACCCATGATGCCATCAAGAGATCCTGAGTCTTAGATGTGAAGTCAAAGTGGTGATGCAGCGGATGGGGGAGAGGTTAGACCCCAGATCAGAAGATGCTGTCAAGAGAGCAGTATCACTTGAAAGTCTAGGCAATCAAAGGGGAGCAAGATTGATGGCAGTGGTATTTTATTCCCTCCATTCCCTCCACAATAATCACGTTTGTGTACCATCCCTGGTTTTGTGCTTGCAAGGATGCAAAGAAGGGCATGCGTTGAACTTGATCACTCTGTTGTTGGTCTTAAATCGAGCCGTGGTACAAACTTTTTTCACCTTCATAACTTCCAGCGAGTGATATTGTACAGGCGCGTTTTTCCCTCCATTCCTTCCACTAGCATCACGTTTATGCACCATCTCTAGTTATGTGGTAGCAAGGGTGCCAAAAGGGGAATGCCTCGTACTTGATCACTCTGTTGTTGGTCTTACATCAAGCTTTGGGGTTGATCTCCTGCTGCTTCCTTGACTCCAGGAATGCAAGTGCAAAGATGATAGAGAGGCAGTGCCAAGTTGCACCAGAGGCCCCAAGCAGATGGATACCTACACAATTTCTGTCCAGGTGCAAGCAGAGGAGTGTACTCCAAGTGAAAGTGCAGCAGCCAAACATCAGCAGAGCAGCATGCTCTCTGTGGGGACAGTTGATGGAAAAAGCACGCAGGGACAATTAGAAATGAAGTGCAGCTTCTATGTATGTAATCGCCCTGTTATCGCCCAGAGGCAACCCACCATCTGGTTGCAACATAGTCTGTCAGGTGCTCGTCGGGTAGGCCATGATAGAAGCGAGCAAAGCCTGAATGTTAAAGAAGGCGAATGTGTGTGTGTATGTGAGGGGGAGTGGGAACGGTAAGGGGTAAGGCACGCTGTGCATGCTGCGCCACTATTAGTTACAACGTAGCTTATCTGCCTGCTTTTATCTCTGTCCCAGTGCAAATTAAGCACAATTGAGGCACATCAAATGAACACACACACATACTCTCACACACCAGAGGCGCACCGAGCACGATTGCAGCAAATTAAATGCAGAACATTTTCGAATACGCACACAGACATATCTGCAAAAAATGGTGTGCAAGGCAGGGCATGTGATGCTTCAACAATGAAAGGGCCCAAAAAAGCAAATTCAAGGTTCACCAAGGTCACAAACCTTCACAACCAACCCAAAACACACGACCAACCAGCTTCAGAACCAGCTTTAAAAGCACAACTGACCAGCTTCACAACCCAAACTTGAAAAGCATTGCCAGGGCTCTCTGAGCTCACACAGCTCCACGACCAACCAGCTTCACAACCAACCCCAAAAGCACAACCAGAACTCACCAAGATCACGCAGCTTCACTGCCGACCACCCTCACAACCAACCAGAAAAGAAAAAATCAAAGCTAATTGAGGTCACACAGCTTCACTACCATCCAGCTCACCAAGGTCGCACAGCTTCACCCTGCCTTGCTCATCCACCAGCAGATTTTCTGGCTTGATGTCGCGGTATATGATGTTCTGCAACCAGCAAATTTTGTAAATGGAGCACCAAATGCTTTCAAAACAACCCTTTCCACTGCTCTGGACATGTTAATGCACGTGTCTTCATCTATATGGTTGTACATTTTTAATAATCTTCCGTCAGCAATGCTGTATGTGCCCTTCTCGAGCCAACTTCACGCAAAGCCGCTTTAGACAAAACGCTATTTTTGTATGTCATCCTTCCGCAGGGACCATACAAATCTTTTTTGAATGTTTCCGATTTAACACAATTCCCGAAAAATTGGACTATGACCACGGCAAGCTGCTTCAGAAAACCATTGCCATTAGCACATTTGAAAAGATGTGGATATTGTTGCAAATCAGTGAAAGAAAAGCTGCATTAAAAGAATTATGCTTCTTGCCCAACAAAAATCTTTTGCATGAGCACATGCTTATTACACTTGTTACCCTACTGATCCAAAATGTTACGTGATCCAGATCACGAAGGCCTGTCACAAAAACTGCCTATAATTTGTGTCAGCAGCATTTTGGCCGAAAGCCATCACGAAAAATAAGTATCAAAAACTATTTCCCTGCGGGGCGTCACGAAAATTCTACTTCTTCAACACGGGCACCAGAGGCCTTAAAACTTGCCATGCTTCTTGCTTAAAGCTGTAAGATGGATTCTAAGAAAGTTTGGGAGGAAGTGGAGCCTGTGTGAAATGCCCGCAGAGCCCCATGCAAGCAAGCAGTTGCAAGCATCTTGGGCACTCGCCCAACCCAGCCCCTCCAAGCCCCCTCCCCTCAAGCATCATAAGCAGCAGTTACAGCTGCAGCAGCGCCAGGAGCACCTGGAGCAGCAGCAAAATCAGCTGCGGCATCTGATACAGCAAATGCGGCAGCAGGAGGATGGGCTTTGGCAGCAGCAGGAAAAGCTGGAGCTGGAACAGCAACAAGAGCAGCAGCAGGAGCAGCTGTGGCAGAAGCAACAAAAGCAGCGGCACGAGCGTGTGTGTGTTTGTGTGTGTGTGTGCGCGCGCGCCTGCCAGTATGCCCATATGCCCACACACCTGAACATGCATGTGCCAGTGAGTGCAGGTGCATGCCTATGTGCTTGCGCGTGTGCGCATGCATGAATGCATGCATGTTGGTCAGTGGTGAATGTTAGGGGTTTGGTGGATGCTATGGGTTTGGATTTGGGAGAGCAGGAGGGCTAACCAGGATGGATGTCCTGGGAAGCAATGACAATGGAGATAGCTTGCTGCCTTCCTGCTTCTGCTCTTGCTGCTGCTGCTCCTGGGGACTTAAACGTCTGGTGGGGGGATTGAGCGTCCGGGGGGGGGGGGGGACTGTGTGCACGACCTCATCACGACCATTTTGAGACATTTCAGACTCATCACGAATAATTAATATCAGAAAATTTCCCAAAAGCTGTCCTGAAATTCAAATATCACGTAACATTTTGGATCAGTAGGGTATTAAAACGTTGCATGCACTAAAATACTGGGTCTTGCACACAAAGTACTTCCAAACTCACAAAAGTTATCTTTGCATGAAGAAAGGCAGTGTTTACACAATTCTTTTGATTTAATTCTAGTTTCCATAAGTCTGATTGACAATTTTTCCCACCTGGGAATACTGCTAGGCACAGCTTTTGCACAAACAAGCTGAATGAGATGGTCTTTCATCCATGCCTCATGCTTTTCCAACAGGGCAAGCATGCACACATTTGAGCATATGCGCACACCTTGGCATGGATGAAAGATATTGCTGAGCACAACTGGTACACGATGAGCCTGACAGCCTCTTGGTCCATGCCCCCTGGCTGTGCCTCCAACAACTCCAGCAGGTTGCAGGGCACGTACTCCTGTGTGAGCACATGGAAAAAATAACTGGGTGGAGGAAATGAAGAAGGGATTGGAAATGCCACAGGGTTGTAAAATGCACCTAAATACATAAGGTTGGCGAACTCCATGTGAACGTGCGGATGATTAGGCATATGCAAGAAAATTTATGCATGCAAGATGCAGATTTTATATATGGAGTTGGCCGTACTGAACCACAAGCCTGTGTGAGCACTTGGGGGAGCAAATGGAGAAGGAAGTAAGAATGCCACTTGGTTGCACCTCCAATTAGTCCAGCAGATTGCAGGAAACAACTCCTGTGTGAGCTTAAAGCACTGAGAAAGGCGTGGTGGAAATGAAGAATGGAGTGGGAAAACCACAGAGCTGTGCCCCCAATAGTTCCAAAATCTGGAAGCTCCAAATCCAAAATACCTTAAATCCTGTTACCTAGGAAATATCCAGGTATGTAATGCAATCCTTGGGTGAGCACATAACAAAGAGAATGGCGTGGAGGGAACTAAAAAAAAAGGAAAAAGGGAGTGGAGGCATGGCAGGGTTGCGCCTCCGATAATTATAGCAGGGCACAGACTCCTGGGTGAGCAGGAACAGGAAAAGGGGCGGGAAAAAACGGGGCGGGACAAATAAACAAGGACTGCAGTGCTGCCTGCTTGTGCCTCCAAACGCACATGAAGTTTTGAGGCATGTGTTTGTGAAAACAAACCTGTTAGGCACAATAGAAAGGAGTGGCAAAGCTGTGCCTTCCAAGCAATTCAAATATGTTGCAAAGCATTTTTGCTTATGTGAGCACACACCTAGATGAAAGGCAAGTGCCCTGTATTGGCACAGCCACAATAATCCCCGCAGGTTGCGAGGCACATACTATAGTGTCAGCACAAAGTAACAGAGGTGCACCTCTGACTCTTCAAACTGGTTTGCCTTGCCAGCGCTTCTGCCGGGCAAACCTACCTTGCCAGTCCTCCCATGACATCCACCAGTCAATACTTGTTCATGGTATATTTATAACCCAAATAATATATATATATATATATGGTGTATATATACCACAGGCTTTCACCACGACTTTGACCAGTCAAGCCGTGTACAGCCAGATGAAGATGAACAGCCACACACAATCTCACCATGACAATGAACAAGCTCACCATGACCATGGCTCACCAAGCTCACCATGACAATGGCTCACCAAGCTCACCATGACAATGAACAAGCTCACCATGACAATGAACAAGCGCTCTCGCACAAGGAACTCATCCACAAAGCGAACAACGTTGGGATGCTGCAGATGCCGCAAGAGGGCAACCTCACGCCTGCTGGTACGCTTGACGTCCTCAGCATCTGGATCCTCCTCCTGCCCATGAGCAAATGAGGATGCAATATTTGACAAATGGGAAACCGGTTTTGATCAGGTAACAGGTGGTGCAATAGGGCCGCCTTACGCCTGCTGGTGCGCTTGATGTCCTTTACATCTGCATTCTCATCCTGGTGCGCTTGATGTCCTTTGCACCTGCATTCTCATCCTGCCCATGAGCAACCACACGCATGGGATTGTGCCTCATCTTAAAACATGTGGATGCCATCATCTCCTTCACAAGTGGGGATACAGTGCAGGAAGGGCACCTCAAGCATGCTGGTGGGCAGTCACATGCTTGTATGCAACACACATGCTTGTGTGCAGTACAAATGCTTTTGTGTCATACACGTGCGTGTAGCACATACACATGCGTGTAGTACACATGCTTGTGTGCAGTACACATGCCTGTCTGCAGTACACAACCTGAGAATGCTTGTGTGCAGTACACCCTCCATGACCGGGGCGTGCTTTTGCTCAGGCGCGCGCGCGCACACACAAACACACACACACACACACACACACACACACGCACAAACACAAGCAGATGCAAGCAGTTGTATCAGCTGCATCGCACTCACTGAGGTTTTGAACTCCTTGACAGCCACATGGACTGGAGGGTCTGTGCGATGAACCTTGCACTTCATGACAAGGCCGTATGCACCTTCTCCAACGACGTGTTGCACCTGTACCCAACAAGGCGTCAGAGGAGCTTGCAAATTGGCGATCTCGAACCACCGCCCCAGAACAAAGATTGTGAAATAGGATCCGCCAACTCCATGTTCATACACCACCTATCATGCATCCCTCTGGAAAACAGGATTTTCAAAATCTACAGCATATGTTTGTGACCTTGGCCACCCCATCACACAGACAAAGGCATTGCATGGGCTTGTGCTGGTTCACTGGAAATGCTCCGTGCAAAGCATCCCCATCACACAGACAAAGGCATCGCATGGGCTTGTGCTGGTTCACTGGAAATGCTCCGTGCAAAGCATCCCCATCACACAGACAAAGGCATCGCATGGGCTTGTGCTGGTTCACTGGAAATGCTCCGTGCAAAGCATCCCCATCACACAAAGGCATCGCATGGGCTTGTGCTGGTTCACTGGAAATGCTCCGTGCAAAGCATCCCCATCACACAGACAAAGGCATCGCATGGGCTTGTGCTGGTTCACTGGAAATGCTCCGTGCAAAGCATCCCCATCACACAAAGGCATCGCATGGGCTTGTGCTGGTTCACTGGAAATGCTCCGTGCAAAGCATCCCCATCACACAGACAAAGGCATCGCATGGGCTTGTGCTGGTTCACTGGAAATGCTCCGTGCAAAGCATCCCCATCACACAAAGGCATCGCATGGGCTTGTGCTGGTTCACTGGAAATGCTCCGTGCAAAGCATCCCCATCACACAGACAAAGGCATCGCATGGGCTTGTGCTGGTTCACTGGAAATGCTCCGTGCAAAGCATCCCCATCACACAGACAAAGGCATCGCATGGGCTTGTGCTGGTTCACTGGAAATGCTCCGTGCAAAGCATCCCACAGGCCAAATAAAAAAGGAAGGAAAGAATTGCAATTGACACTGCTAGATGTGTGCAATAAAGAAAGAGTTGCAGTGCAAAACCACTGGCAGGCCAGTGCATGCGGACTTTCTTAATTTGATTGACTTAGGATACCCTATAAACATGCATCAAGCCAAGGGCACCTCAAAACAGCAAGCCCAAAAAATCATCGCGTCAATGATCAGTTCCAGTGGAACATCATATGCGTGGCAGAGAAAAGTGGCAGAGAAATCAGGCAGCAAAGGAAACAGGGTGCATCAACATGCCGCGTTTCTTGCCTCATATTTCCCTCCCAGCAAACGCGTCCCATCCTCGCTTATGGTGTCGTTCACGCTAGGGGGCTCAGGTGTGCTCGGTCCTTTGCTAGAAGTGAGGCTGTGGAAGCTGTGCGAGAGCGGCTGCGCAGCAGAGATGCCCTGCATAGGATTTGAGAAGCAAAAGGGCAAGTCAGAGAGTGGAATCACAGACTAGGCGTGTTGTGCTTAAGAGATGCCCTGCATAGGATTTGAGAAGCAAAAGGGCAAGTCAGAGAGTGGAATCACAGACTAGGCGTGTTGTGCCTAAGAGATGCCCTGCATAGGATTTGAGAAGCAAGGTAAGCTGGAAAAACAAGAGGAGTGGGTCGCAGACAAGGCGCTCTGTGATTTCCCACCACGACTTCCTCCCGCACAATCTATGCATTTTGGGTTGTTCCCTAGCACTAGAGCTGCTGCTTGGCTGGTGGTGAGGCGGATCCTGATGCGCCATGCACCATGCAATTTTAGCCACCCAAAAATATCTTCTGCCTGTCGAAAAGCAGGGCCTCTGGCCAAAGACCAGATGTTTTGCCGACCCTATATTCATGCGGTCCACCCAAGCTGACAAATAAAGATCAGGAAAAAAATTTGCAGAGAAAAGCACCTAAAATTTCAAACTCATTGTTATTTTCCAACTGAAACAAAAGATGCAAGAGCTTTATGAGGATACAAGTTCAATTGTATGGGCCAAGGATGGATGACGCTTTTGTCCTTCCACCTCCTGCCGTCCACCTCCCCTCAGGTTCTCTAAAGCAACCACACCCTGATCCTGATCAACAGCTTTTGATCCTGATGCTTCTGAGCACTGCACACGGACCCTTTTCTGTGTGAGGGGCACGACAGACCCAGTAAAGGTGCATATTGCACACAGTCCGTCCTTCTGGCAAGCAGCGTGCATTCTGCATTGCATGCAACGCACACCTACACAAAAAGTTGCATATGCCAGAAGGATGACTGGTGCACGAGGGTCACAGGTGTACCTCCATGCAAAGCATGCTGCTGACTCCTGCTGACGGGGATGCCATTCTAGGACGGACACCATTCGAGGACCACAGGAGGTTCTCCATGCAGATCATTCTGCTGGCTTGTGCTGTTTTAGGGACACTGTTCTAGGATCACAGGATCTCCACATCATTCAAGGATCACAGGAGGACCTCCATGCAAAATGTGCTGCTGGCTCGTGCAGACAGGGACGCTGTCTAGGATCACGGGATCTCCACACCATTCGAGGATCACAGGAGGACCTCCATGCAAAATGTGCTGCTATCTGTTTTACAGGGACACCATTCCAAAGCCTGTTGGCATCGTGCAATGACTCACATGCGCAGATACTGACATCATTTCCCCGTCCTCAGAGCCCAGCAATTGCCGCGTGGTGCCGGTTGTGAATGAGCCCTGCAAGGAATGCAGGAGCCAAGAGAGGAATTCAAATCTTGGCAGCCTCATTACACGGGTTTGTTGCAGCAGGGAGATCTGGGTTCAGGGGCAGCCGCATCGTCTGTGCAATTTGCATTCAAATTTTGATCTGCCACAGCCATAGCATGGCCCCTTGGCGAGTCAGCATAGCGACGTTTATACAAAACAAGAGCAGCAACAATAGCAGTAGCAATACATGGCATTGCCCCATGGCAAGTCGTCACAGCAAGAGCAGCAAACCGTGAAAACGGAACAAATACCCAATGCTGCAGTGCTGGGGGGGAGCTCTTTGACAATTTTTAGGCGTGCAGTTGAGCCATTCAGCAGTTGAGCCATAAAGGCAAGCAAGAGAGGGGCTTCAGGCTTTGGCAGCTCCCGATGATCCATCTAGGTCTCTAGCTGATCCAATGGAACATAAGGTTTCTAGCAGAAAAAAAAACTGATTTTTAGCTGCCTGTTTGTCAAGCTGGTTCATCGGGCATCAACCGCTCACCCTGTCCTGCAATCCCATGCAAGGTGCTTCTCTCTAAGCTCACCCACCCACCCTGTCACACCCAGAGGGATGTGATTTGGGATGGGATTGCAGAACAGGGTGGGCATGACTTGCCAGAGGAGCCGGCTCTGGAAAAACAGCTGGTGATTGAACAGCCACCCACCCTGCACATCACATCTCAGATGTGGTGTAACATCTGCCTAGAAGGCTCGCACCTGTCAAGAGGATACCACACCAAGGGGGAAAAAACTCACACCGCTGCGCTAATAGGGGCGCTCTCACAACAGCGCATTGCACATCTTCCTATAAGGCTTGAACCTGTCAGGAGGATTCTGCACCAGTGGGAAAAGCCTTGCACCCTTGTGCTGGTAGGGGCATTCCCACTACAGCACATCACATATCTGCCTAGAAGGCTCGCACCTCTGCGCTGGCAGGGGCACTCCCACTATAGCGAGATGCAGCACCTCCATCATACTCCAAATCGCACACATCCTCATCCCACTCAATGTGCTGTGGGCGTCCGTTGTGGGGAGAGATGCGGCCCCCTTCCACCTCGCTGACCTCTGCATGTATGTGCGCGTGCGTATATTTGTTTGTGTGTGCGACTGTTTGTGTGTGTGTGTGTGTGTGTGTGTGTGTGTGTGTGTGTGCGCGCGTGCAGGTTAGCGCACGTGCACTAGAGCCTGTCACATCCAGCACAACATCTGGTGCACATCAGAGCATGCTCGTTTACCCACCCTTTGCTCCTGCATGTTTGCTGCAATCCATGGATTTTGAATGCCTGCTGTAATCCATATATTTTGCAGTAAAAGCCAGCACGCTTCTTGTCTGCAGCTTGGCATGCATCCCGGCCTTCATGATTGGCAATGATTCCTTGCCCTGCATGCTTGCTGCTCGTACATGTTTGCTGCAATCCATGGATTTGCATGACTGTTGCCTGCAGCTTCGCAAGCACTTCAGCCTTATCATGGGCAATGATGATGTTGGCAATGACCCAGTGCCCAGCATGCCATCGTGATTTTGATCATTAGCAATGGTCCATAGCCCAGCATGCTTGCCGTCCGCGGCTTGGCACGCATCCCGGCCTTTCTCATTGTACTTGACCCCACACTCTTAAATCACAGCTTGTGGTTTTCCGGCACGCAGTAGCAAAACTGTGTCACCCCTTTGGCTCAGGCGACCACCTGTGACATGTACTTGCTTGAGCAGTCTTTATCTTTGCACTTAAACCCACACTCTTAAGCCACAGCTCGTGGTATTCCGGCACGCAATAGCAAAACTGTGTCACCCCTTTGCCTCAGGCGACTGCCTATGACGTGCGTTTGCTCGAGCCCTAAACAGTGGATCATTGCTTCAATGGATACCATCTCCACGAACGATGAACGTGCACTTGCTTGAGCCCTCAACAGTAACAAGGCCATGCAAACCTTGAGGTGCCTTCTCAGAGACAAAACGAGCCTTGAGGTCCCCCCCCCAAAAAAAGTCGTGAACCTTGAGGTGCCTGACATGCTTGTGCCCACGCCCACCCACAGGCACAAAATTGCAAACGCAGTCACCCTTCACCCCCCCACAACCCCCTCCCTCACACATACCTTGCTGTTGCATCATAACCACGGGCGCCGAGAACGGGTGAGGCCGCAAACCCATGGGCGGTGCGGTTGGGCTGGTGCTGGGGACGTTCATGCATGAGGCTGCATATGAGTCCTCGCCCTTGAGGAGACTTGCACCTGCCTCCATGCTCTTGCTTTTACTGGCTTGTAGGGCGTTTAATGCGCCAGGCAATGCGCCAGGTGAGGGAGGCATGGGGCCGGTGGGTTGGGATTGCATAGCAGGGAGCGGGCCATTTGCTGGAGAGCTGCTTTCCCGATCAGAGGGTGGCGCTGCTTGGGAGAGAGATGGATTGGGCGCGTCCTGGGTCGGGAGTTGCACATGCTTGGGCACGTCTGGAGTCCCTTGTGCGACTGTATGATGGGATGGGGGGCTGAGTTCTTCGAGGGTGGGTCCTTGTAGTGAAGTGGGTGTTCTGGGCCTTCCTTGAGGCACCCCTTCATGAGGGGCTGGTCTGGATGCGTCCGCTGGGGCTGCTTCATCTCCTCCTGTTGCACATGCTTTGAGCTCAGCTGCTTGTGTGGCAGCTTTCGTCTCCAACTCAGCGCCACCAGTTGCAGCTGCAAGGCTTCTGCTGCATTCCGACCCAGACGCAGCGGCTGTTGTCGACGGGTCATCGGCAAAAGGGTGAGATGGAGGTGTGGGGGACCAGGATCGGGGAGCACAGTCACTGGTCTCCTCTGCTGCCTGTCCTGCTGCCACTGCTTCTGCAAATCCAGGCACTGAGTCCCCTGCTGCATCCATTGTTGCAGGTTGTGCTCCTGCCGCCGCCGCTGCTGCTGCTGCTGCTGTTGCTGTTGGCGCTCCATGCGCGGACACCACCCTCGAGGGAAGCGAGGCCACCAGCCCCTCCACCATTGAGTCCACATAGCTGCTGCCCCGGCTTGCGAACGAGGCCCTGCCAAGATAGGCATCGCTACTAAGGACGCTGTCTGCACCGTACCTCTTGGAGACCCTGCTCAGTGGGCCGCACAACGCGCCCGCACCCAGTGAGTTTGGGCCTGTGTGGATGCGTGGCGAGGAAGCAGCTGAGACCTGCTCCTCCTCTGCATGCCAAACATCTGCACCCTCACTTGAAGGCGCAGGGCCCCGCTGCTCCTGCCCGGCATCCGCCCCCACCCAAGGCGCTCCTTGATTATCAGAGCTCGTGCTTTCTTGTGGCTGCACCCCAGTTGAAAGTAAGGGCATGGGGCCTTTTGCTGCAGCGGCTGACGGAGTTGATGCAAGCAGCGAGTCTGGTGCCTTTATTGGTGTCGCGTCTGAGGGAGGAGCTGACAAAGCATCTGACATAGCCGGTGCTGCTGCCAATGAGGTGCCTGCCACAGGGGTCACTCCAGCACCAGCTGTTCCACCCAAACGTGCCGGGAAAGTCTGGCTCAGCACAGAGACAGACTCCGCCCCCACTCTCCGTGCCAGCCCCGCCCCCACCTTCTCCACAGCTTCTGCCAGGCCTTGCCGAGTGGGGGGCCTGCTGTTGCTGCCCCATTGATTGCCCGCCCCGAGCCACCCCAACTGCGCTTCATGAGCGGGCGGTTTTGCAGCGGCAGCAGAAGCCGCCGCTGCCGCCGTTGCTGCAGCTGCTCTTGCATCTGCCTCTGCTTTAGCAGTGGCAACATCGACCTCAACGTACGCAGGCAGCCGCGACTGGAGTAGGTGCTCCTCCTCCATGCCGGGTCCGCCGCGGCCATCACCTGGATTCCTGGGCAGCTGATCTGTTGTTGCCTCTCTGCTGTCCCCACCTTGTCTTGCAGATTCCTTCACTTGATCAGGCCTGCTGTGCGCCACACTCAGGCCAGGCGGGGTGGGTAGCCCGCTTGTAGGTATAGGCACTGGGCCGTCTTGGTGGGCTGCAGGCCAAGCCTGCAGGCCTGGGCTGGGCTGAGCAGCGGCACCGTCATTGCTGGGATACTGATCATGGGATTGGCGCAGTTGGCTGCCCCCTGCTGCCTTGGTAACATCTGAAAGCTCACGGGTGGGTGACAACCCTTGTCTGCGTGCGTACATAGGGGTTCGAGAGGGGAGGGCGCCAGCTCCTGCTCCCTCGGTGTTGCCGAGCAGGCTGGGGCGTGAAGCGTTGAGGTACGTCATGGCCTTGCTGGGAGGGGTGGGTGGGGGCTGCAGGAGCGGAGCAGGGATGTGCTGCTGCGGGTTGAGGCGGGGGAGGGGTCCAGTCTTGTGGATGTTGCACGTCTTTGCTGCCTGTGTGCAGCAAAAGGGAGGGAGAGGTTTGCCTGTCAGTGTGCCTGTCCGCAAATGCACGGCTGGGGAATGGTGTAGAGGGAGGTGCTGCAGGCATGGGGTTGTGGTAGGACGCCTGCATTTAGATGGGGGGCTCATGTGGCAGGGCCTGTAAGCAAGTGGATTTTCAGGCAGGGCCTGTAAGCAAGTGGATTTCCAGGCAGGGCCTGTAAGCAAGTGGATTTCCAGGCAGGGCCTGTCAGCAAGTGGATTTCCAGGCAGGGCCTGTAAGCAAGCGGATTTTCAGGCAGGGCCTGTAAGCAAGTGGATTTCCAGGCAGGGCCTGTAAGCAAGTGGATTTCCAGGCAGGGCCTGTCAGCAAGTGGATTTCCAGGCAGGGCCTGTAAGCAAGCGGATTTTCAGGCAGGGCCTGTAAGCAAGTGGATTTCCAGGCAGGGCCTGTAAGCAAGTGGATTTCCAGGCAGGGCCTGTCAGCAAGTGGATTTTCAGGCAGGGCCTGTAAGCAAGTGGATTTTCAGGCAGGCCCTGTAAGCAAGTGGATTCCCAGGCAGGGCCTGTAAGCAAGTGGCTCATGAGGCAGGGCCTGTAAACGTTTAAAATCACCACAGTAACCCCCAAAGGCAGGTTTGAAACTAAAATCATAATGCTGCATGCTTCCTTCTGATACATCACCACGCAGACCAAGGGCAGGCAACCTTCAAACCTTGCATGCCTGACGTTTCACCTCAGCGCTGGACGGCCAATGGCTGGTTGAGGCGGGAGGGGATTTCCTCATGCTGCTTACCAATGGCAGGCAGCAGGCAGGGGTAGGTTCCTTCATGCCGCTTTCCCATGGCAGGCAGGAAGGGACTTCTTCATGTTGCTTACCAATGGCAGGCTGCAGGCAGGGGGGGATTTCTTCATGTCACCCTCCACGCCCTTCACTACGGCACTGAGCTCCAGGGTCAGGTCAGGGGTGGGCATGCGCTGCATCGAGAGTCTTGGGGACCCTTGCTGAAACGGAGGCCAGTCCTTAAGGGCACAATAACAGGTGTGGGGGATAGCTTGAAACAGCGATTTCTTGGCAATTGAAGTGTTTCTGAAGTGTGGGCAATGTGCAACAGTCTGCATGAAAGGTCAATGAGGGGCCTTGCTGGAGCACTACGCCATGTAACCCATTCCTTCCCTATCCTGGAACACTAAGCCGCGTAATCCTTTCCTTTCCTCTCCTGGAGCACTAAGCCGCGTAATCCTTTCCTTTCCTCTCCTGGAGCACTAAGCCGCGTAATCCTTTCCTTTCCTCTCCTGGAGCACTAGGCCATGTAACCATTTCTTTTGCTTTCTGGAGCACCAGGCCAGTCCAGAGTGGCATGCACGGGGCTGGCCTCTTTTTTGTGTCGACTCTGCAGTGTATGTCAAGCCAATGCTCAAAAATATGTGCACATGACTTCAATTGTCGAAAATCACGTATGGAACTGGCCAAGCATAGGCAGCTTGCCTGGGCAGCTTGTGGGCAATGGGAGGCAGCTTCTGGCAATGTCTGCTTGTCATGGTGGAGAAAGCTGCATGCACAATTCAACGCTCCGCGCACGCTGTTAAACCATGGGGAACCAGGTATGGCGGCAACAAAGATCCTTGGACTGCTGAACCCTGAGGGAAATCACCTGATAAGAATCCCTGGGTATCGGCTGGGAGGCTGCAAGCCTGTTGCTATTCACGTCTGATTGCCACGAGTCCATGTTCTTAGCTGCCCCATGCCTTGGCGCCTGATTCAGCCAGCCCCTGCCTAAAATGTTGGCACCCTGCAAGTGGAGTACATGTTTTGCACTTGTCCTCTAGATTGCACTGGTTTGGCGAAAGGCACCTGTTTTGCTTCAGCTGAGCTGCCCTCCTGGGCAGGCACAGGTGCAGATATGGAACCCCATCCTTTTCTGTCCAAGTGTAGTCGCCCAGGCACATGCCTTTATCCGCATTCAGTAGAGTAGGACTTCAGGAGCACGCATTTCATTCTCCTCGTGTGGATGGGGTGCCAATCGCGGCCGTGCACAGGGTTGGCGAACCCTTTGAACCTCCTCACGTCATGAACACAGGCACAGATGCATGCGTGCATGCATCCTCCTCATGCATACCTCCTGCAAGCACACCCATGCCTCCTCATCTCCAAAAGTGCATCACCCCAAGCTCCTTGCCCTTTTATTGCCTTGCAAACAAGCATAATATTAAGGGCCTAGTGTACACAAATCCCGGGCATACATGGACCTGGCTGACTGGTGAAACATGCATCATGCAAGAATGTACGTTTCTTTCAAGTTATAAACTCAAAATGGACAAGCCCTTCAGCACAACGACACAGAAAAGGCAGTGGGTAAGGACAGTGCCATTTCCAAACCAGTAAGCCATTCCCCTCCCACGCCCTCCTCTATTGCAACAAAGCTAAGTTTGTTTATATTCTCATATGTTCTAATGGGTTGGAACAGCATGCTTGAAGCAGCAGGTTGTAGCCAAAAAGCTGCGCTGTGAACCTGCTCAGCAGGTGCAGATAGCTATGTTTATGTCCTGCAATATGAACCAATATGAACAGCAAATTTCCATCCCAGAAAAAAAGGGAGGCCCGCCTGCAAACCAGCTCCCTGGCGGCAAAATTGCCATGATGAACCAATGTAAATTAAACTAAACAATTGCTATGCTAAGAAAGGGACAGGTCCTATTCAGGGTCTGGGATTGGGCCTTGCAACACTACAGAAGAAGCAAGCAACTCTTTGTATGAAAAAAGAGGCCTACCTGCAAACCAGCTGCCTGGTGGCTATTGCCATGCCAAGATTGGGACAGGGCCGCTGGGTTGGGCGTGGAGCCTTGCAACAAGAAAGACTGCGGGAGCGCCTTGTCTTTTGTGGTATTATATGGGGCCAAAAGGAGGGTGTGCAGAGCAGGTTGCTGCTGCACCTGCTGCTGCTGTCGCTGCTGCATCTGCTGAGCCTGCTGCTGCTGCTGCTGCTGCTGCTGCAGCACCTGCTGAGCATGCTGCTGCTGCTGCTGTCGCTGCAGCACCTGCTGAGCATGCTGCTGCTGCTGCTGTCGCTGCTGCACCTGCTGAGCATGCTGCTGCTGGGGTGCTTGGGACATGTCAGCATTTGTCAGTGCTTGGGAAATGTCTGCACTTGTTGGTGCTTGGGACATGTCCGCACTTGTTGGCGCTTGGGACAGGTGCGCATTTGTCGGTGCTTGGGACATGTCCGCACTTGTTGGCGCTTGCCCATCAGCAGTGCTTATACCTGCTGCAGGAACCAGCTCCGTACCTGTGGTGGTGGGCGGCGTTTTGTGTTCATTCTTGATTTCTTTTAGATCTTGTTGTTGGTTGGGTTCTTGCTGCTGCATTTGCTGCTGATCATGAACTGGCTCATCCTGCTGCTGGCCACTCTGCTGTTGTTGCTGTAGGCCCTGCCCTTCCTGCAACACTCGTGCTGGTTGCTGCAGCTGCTGCTGCACTCCTTCCGGTTGCTGCCGCTGTTCCTGCTGCTGCTGCTGCTGCTGCTGCTGCACTCCTTCCAGCTGCTGCAGCTGTTGCTGCTGCTGCACTTTTTCCGGTTGCTGCACCTGTTCTTCCTCTTGCTGCTGCTGCTGCTGCTGCTGTGCGGGCGCAATAAGCACATTTTCGGGGGGCTGGCCAGCTGGCAGTCCTTGCGCACCGGAGCTTGGCAGCACATGTGGCCCTTGCTGTGCTGACTGCAATGCACATGCCTGCGCAAGTGCAGACTGCCCCAGCTGCCTGTCGCCCTCCAAGGACACCCCTTCAGGAGAGCTCACCAAGTGTGGGTTGGGGTGCCGGTAGGGCTGCCCCCCCCAGCTTTGTGGCTCCTGCCGGTTTTTGAGCACAGGGTTCCTCAATGCAGGGAATGGGCGTGCCAGGGGGCTGTAGGACTGGACGAAGGGTGGGTAGCGAACGAGCTCAAAGTGAGGGGCAGGGCTGTTGTTGTTGTGCAGGGCGGCCTGGAGTGTGGTGGCCTGCACGTGGTGTGAGGCATGGCGGGGGTGCTGCGGGTGCTGCATGAAGTGGAACTGGTACAGGTACTGGCGCTGCTGCTGCTCTTGTTGCTGCTGTAAAAGCAGCTGCTGCTGGAGCAGCGCCTTTGCATGGCTCGTGCCGCCAGGGGCGGATGCTGCCGCGTGCGCCGTCTGGGGTTTGTTGGTCCCGGACCCCAGTTGCGATGCTGCCACACTGCTGCTGTGAGTGTGCTGAGCAGCAGGCAGAGGCCCGCTCAAAAACAGCTGCCCTACTGATGCTGCTCCTGCTCTGTTCCTGCCGGGGCTGCCAAGGCTCTGAGTGTCATCCACACCGGGTAACACTGAGGCTTGGCCCAGCATGCACTCCATTAGGTTCATAGCTGGAAGGGTAGGTACACTCTGTGGCGAAGGAGGCGCATGGGGATCAGGCGCTTGCCCTTGTTGCTCCTGAAGGGGCTTATGGGTTGGGCCTTTTGGGCCCAGCTCGTGGGTCTGAGAGGCAAGAGGGAGGCTATCGGGGCTGATGTGGCGGGGGCTGTGCACTTGGCTGGCCTGGCCCCCCAGCTCCACCTGTTGGATGCAAGCATGCGCAGCGCGCGCGTGTATATGTGTGTGTATTTGCGTGTGTGTGTGTGTGTGTGTGTGTGTGTGTGTGCGCGCGCGCGCGCGTGACTAGCAATTGCAACGAAAATGAACTGATTGGTCATGTGTGGAGAACTTGAGGAAGATTGTATTACTGTCTCTGCATGACCACACCATTGCTACAGAATGATCACCATTATTGTCACTGTCGCCGTCTCAGTGTGACCATACCATTGCTACAGAATGATTTGAATTAGAGGAAGATCGTATAGATGTCTCAGCGTGACAACACCATTGCTTATAGAACGATCACCATTATTGTCACCGCTGCCGTCTCAGTGTGACCACACCATTGCTACAGAATGATCAGGACTAAAGGAAAATTGTATTGACGTCTCAGTGTGACGGCACTATTGCTACAGAATGATCACAAAGTTGTGGTGCCTCTCCTCGTCTGCTGCATGCATCTTCTTGAGACATCAGCATCCCTCCAAACCAAGCACTCTACTGAGGATTCCTTGGCGTCAAAGCACCAGCCAGCAGCCAGGCTTCTTGACTAAAGACCTTGTTTCCATCTGTAATCTGTACTCAGTCACCCGCGGGCATTGGGATCCTAGATGCTGGGGTATTCCTCACACCACCCAGTGCTCAACCACCAGCAGCCCTTGGAAAATCCACAGCCTGTGGGCATCGGCATCCTTGACACAAAGCTGCCTCTCATGCCACCCTATGCTCAACAACAGCCCTTGGTCAAGCATGGAATGGCACGGCATGACACAAACATACTATCCCCTCCATTGGTATTGTTTTTCCTGACAGCAAATGCAACCATTGTGCATACACCTACAGCATCTGCACTGCACACAAGTGGACTGCTGCATGCCTGAGGACTCGTACCAAACTGTGCGCTCTCAGAGCCCCTTCGTTTCTCACCCCATGAATGTGCAGCTGAGATCCATCACCACGCCGCCTTGTTTTAATTGAAGGGCCCAAGGTGTCCTCCTGGTTTGCTGCTAGTGGCTGGCTTGATGCTAGCCTGGAATTGCTGACTGCTTGGGCAGGGAGCTTGGCTGTGCTTGACCCATTCCTGGAAACAAACACAAACAGCGATGACAGGTTCAGTGCATAAGGGCAGGACATAAATGATGATGGTCCATTTCTTCTTGTGTTCTTGCGCCATGGCCACAATCAGTTTTGGTCCCTCCAAAACTCAGACCAAGCACGCAGGTGCTGGAAATTTCACGTGTGCGTGCACATGCTTACTCAACATGCCCAGCATTGGGTTGCCGTGAGAACAGGCAAGCAAAGAGAGAGGCTGCCTGGAAAACAGGCCTGGAAGTCAAGTGCCAACTTGCCAACTGTGCACTTGGTGGAAACCTATACGACATACTAAGGAAACCCCACTCGTAGTGGCACTCAAAGAGCCGTGGCGATGGAAAGACAAAGCGCCATGGTGCAGAGGTAGATCCAAGTCTCCTGCTGCCAAGGTGGAGCCAAAGACATGAGCCTGCAGCTGAAGAAGTCGGCTTACCCTCTGATGCCTTGGGATGTGTATTGTGTGACAGAGGTAAAAGGTGAGCCCGAAGTGCTTATTTGGGACTGCTGCGGGGGACCCTTGACCCCAGTGGTCTGGCTTATGCCAGCATCCCATGCAGCTGCACGCTGCCTGGCCAAATGGTCCTGCACATGCATGCAAGGTGCACGTGGTTATACATGCAAACGCATGCATGGCTACGTGCTAAAGCGTCTTGTGTGCTTCCCATGCAGCTGCGCGCTGCCTGGCCAAAGGGTCCTGTACGTGCATGCATGATGCACGTCAAGGTACACGCGTACATGCGTACAAGTATTAAGTCTGCGTCATGCATGCAACAGTGGTGTGCCTGTGCTGATGTGTATACCTGCTTCAGTGTGTGCATGAACATTTTATGGCTGCTTAAGTATCACCAGCATCTGGCGTTCCCTTAAAAGTGTGTATGTATGCGTGCGTGCGTGTGTGTGTGTGTGCGCGTGTGTGCGCGTGCGAGTACGTGTATGCGTGTGTGCGTGTGAGCTGCTCGTAATCGTCACATGTATTGTGAACTCTGCCTAAGCCAGCAAACCTCAATGCGTAGGGCCTTCCGTTTTCGGTTTGTAACAATAGCATATGCTCACGCAGGCATGTGAGCGTGCATGTATTGATGTCAGAGCAGGAAAAAAGGGTGTTCCTGACATGCAGCACTGATATGTATGTGCATACTCATTAGCAACATCAAGTATGTAGCGATATTGACTTGCATTGGGCACAGCTTACACACATGTAGTGCTCATGCATGTGCAATGCCGTGATGTGAACACTGATGCTCACACACACATACACACACATACACACATGCACGCGCGCACGCACACACACACACACACACACACACATACACACACACACGCACGCACACACATACATACATACATACATACATACATACATACATACATACATACATACATACATACATACATACATACATACGTACAAACATACATACATACGTACATACATACATACATACATACATACATACATACATACATACATATGCGCGCGCGCGCACACACACACACACACACACACACACACACACACACACACACACACACAAACACACACACACACATACACACACACCTGCAGCGCTGCTGCATGGTGGTCACCCATGCGCACTTTGGCACCCGGTAACACAACAGTATAGAGCGGTGCCGCCCCACCCCCATCCCTCAATGTGGGAGGGGCTGTCAGGTGGTGGTGCGCAGGATCCTTGGTCCAGCCATGTAGGGCTGCACCACTGCTGTGGAGTCCCCAGTTGCTGTGCAATTGGCGGGGGCCCTTGGTTGTTAAGCTGGGCAGGCTAGGCAGGTGGGAAGAAGCTTGAGGAGGCAAGTCCCAGGAGATGCCGAGCTACGCAGGAGTCACAAGGGCAGGTGGAGTTCACATGTAGGAGAGCAGGGCTGCGGCCTGTAAACCATTTGACATTGGCGTATGCATCAGCTACCTCACCTTGCCAGTCTTGGTCTTGCGCTCCTGGGCAGCACTCATTGAGGCACTGAATGCCAAATCAAAGCGCACGTCCCAATCCATGGCAGCAGCTGTCACTGGTCCCTCCTCCCACACGTGTTTACTGCTCGGAAGCCACTATGGTGTGTGTGCACCTTTGGATGTGCCAGCACTCTGCCTCCATGCACTGCCGTTGCACTACGCCAGGCAATCCAGGCATCCTGATTCGTACAGCCATCGTGAAAAAAAGACGAGGGATTTTAGAGGTTCAAAAATGCTGCCCTCATGGAACACACACTAGACTAATTACTACTGTATCTACTACTTCCACTGCATCACAAGGCTTCATTACAGGGGAATGCATGTGAGAAACCTGCTTAAATCTCCTTAGACCTGAGGACATGGCCTCGAAGTGAACTTGCCTCTTGGAAAAGGGCATCATCAGCTGGTATTGGCTATGCACAATTAAATTCTCACTGACACATGTGCATGGCCACCAGAATTATAACATCTTCATCAGCTGCTCACAATGCACCATTTAAAACAGTTTCGTGTTTTTGGAAAGATTATAATTGCTGAATATGGATTTCCTGGGGCCCCAAGACCTACGTTGGGTCGAAAGCGTGATGGAAAAGGCAGCACTCCAGCTGGCAGAGCACCAAGATGGATGCCAGGCAAATGAAGCGAAGGCGCTAGTGGTGGGAGCTGTGTGAGGATTCGTGCAGCCTCGCATCGTTATATTCTTGACGTTGACCATCTGTCCCTATGTGGGATGATGCACCTTTGTGCAGGACTATGCCACAACAGTGCTGAGGTCCCTCAGTCAAACCAGCACAGATGAACAACCCATTGAGCCAAGGTGCGCATGCCTGCTGTCTGTCTGTTCACTATCACCACAGTGCTTGCCAATGTACCATGCTTCCTTGGAGACTCAGCACCCATCATCCACGTCATTGAGATGCTTTTGCATTGCTTCAACAAAAGTATATCATCGCCTGATGCTAACAGAGCCGAGTGCAGTGAATGGCAAGGACAACCACAACAACAGAGGCAGCTGCAACCTGCCTTGGTCAACACCCACATCCTTGACCTTCACAAACAGGTGAATACAAGCATTCAATGGATGTGCCTGGAGGTGGATGTGCCTGTGCTTAAGGACATAGAGGACCATGCACATTGTGGCTTACCTCAAGAACCGCATATGACCTAGAAATATTATGAGGGCACCCAAGACTTTGTTTCCTTGTGGACACCCCAAAACAGGTCCTAGAGAAGGCAGTGCGGGTGAAGGAGCTGCGTGCTGAAGTCCCTGCTCTCATCTCTCAGTCTGTGCAAGGAGAAATGGAAAGCCTGAGGCCCTTGGTTGCGTCCATTGAGCAATTCACAGCCTTGACTCCGCCCAGAGAAGGTGTGTGCTTACGTATTGCATCCATGTGGTGTTGGCTTTAGGCCTGTCCAAAATGCTCACACTCAAAGTTACGGTTGTATGCGAGCACTAATGCAGATGCTTTTACTTGTATTCGTAGGCATACATCCTGATCAAAAGCTTTTGCATGCAGACACGCTGCTGCCGTGGTCAACGCTCCTTGGTAGCAACTCCTGACTGCGCACAGGCATCCTGGCATGATCAGATGAGATTGAATTAAAGAAGGGGACCTGGCATGAAGGTGCCAAGCTCAGGAAGACATTGAAGATTTGAGCGCTGTGCTGTGCCTTTTGCAAGGTGTTGAGCCTTCGGTAGTGGTCAACTGCTGCAGATGCAGGTGACAACAAGTCTGAGGGGCACTTGCACCAAGTACAGCCACATCCAGATGGGGAGGAGCTGCAGGCCCTGTTGGCTGGGACATTGGACAAGCTGCCTGCCCTGAGGTGGGTTGACGAGAGTTGACGAGAAGGCCCTGCTTTGTTGCCTTTGGGTCATGCAAGCGGTGCAGACCGGAAATGCTATCCTGCTTCCCACAAAAGCAAAGAACTAAGCAGGCAGTGGGACATTCCCTCCATAAATCAAGAAGGGGAAGAAGACACATATGCCTGGAGCTCCTGGAGGCCTTTTCATGGAGTCCCAGAAAAATAAAAGGAAAGCTGGTGGGGATTGGAGAGTGGCTAGCAGCACTTGGCTTCAAGTTTGTGCGCACATTGTACAGAATGGGCATGGAGCTTGCGCACAGGCTTCTCCGGATCAAGCCCCAGCTTACTGGATCCCCAATGTGGATTCCCAATCAAAAACCTTGCTCTGGTTGTGTAAATGCCTGTGCAGTGGGTGGGAGTGGATGGGAGTGTTAGCAAGAGCTTGCCTGCCCTCACACCACAAAACCAGGTCTCTTCAGTATGTCCTGTGAATCATAGATAGACAAGTGTCCACTTGCCGCCAGGCACCCACTGACCCTGCCACAGGAGTTGACATGCAGAAGGCATTAGTCAGAAGCCATGACTGCTAGGCTGACCCTGACACTTTCTGCTCCTCACTTGTGTTTCTGGATTATCATGACTTAATCCCTTGAGCCTGAGTCAGAGCTGCTGGCACGTAATGTTTGCATGAGCTCAGCTGGAGCAAACGGTGCGATGTCTGGCGTGCAATGCTTGCACAGGGCAGTGCACATTAACTTTGCAACACTGTGCAGTGTTTGCGTGCAATGTGTGCACAGGGCTCGGCTGGAGCAAACGGTGCAGCGCCTGGCGCGCATCACTGCTGCTGTTGATGCGGATCAGGGGCGCACATCTCCGCTCAAGACAGTAGAAAAGGTGAGAGTACCTAACCTTTTCCAGGTAGAAATGAACCCTTTTCCTTGGGTAAGGCCCTTTTTCTCAGGTAGGTTGGGGGTGATGCTTCTTGCAGCAGGATGTGGATCAGAGGGTCATTGGATGTCCACAAATGTGCTCTCTAAATTGCTTTGTTCCTTTTGTTGCCCCCCCAATGTTGGAAGGCTGGGTGCAGGCACACATACATGCCTCACTCCCCATGTCCTTGCGTAGAATGTGTATGCGAATTGCAACACGCTCGCCCATGAGCACTTGCCAAAAAAGCAAGCAGGCATCTGCTTCAACTTTGTTGTTTTGTATTGACAGGTGCTGCTGAACCGACCAAGTGACGACACCGAGAACATGGGAGACCAGCTAAATTCTAATGGGGACGGCTGTCAGGTGCGATGTTCAAAGACTGCACAGCACATGCCAGCCTTGAGTGCATGGCACAGGATGGTTTTTCTAGCCCTTTATGGTTAGAATGAAAACCGTAAGCAATGGCGTCCTGTCCTTCCTTGCTGATTGCCTGTTACATTGAAGTCACAGCAAACGCCTGTACAAATAAAGTAAACAGGGAGGCGCAGACACGGGTAGGAAGGAAAACATGAGATCCTGCTTTCCTTTGTTGTGATTGATCTGATTCGGTGCATCAAGCTGTCCAGGCAAAAGGTGAAGGGGAAAGACATTGGAGCCCAAGCTGCATCATATTGTATTACTGGGGAACAGGCAGAATTGGTGTGAGATGGTGCCTTGGCAGTGTGCTGATGCCTGAGATCATCAACATACATGGCATACTTTCTGGGTTGCTTTTGTGAGCATTCAACTTTTTGTCCCCCCTTCGGTGAATCGGTATGCAGCGCACACTGCCTGCCTGCACACTCATGTGCGCACATGCTATAGCTGGTGTGCAATTATGCATTGCAATCGTTTTGTTTGCAGGCAACCCGGAGGCGTCTTGCAAAGGACTTGAATGCCAAAATAGTTTATAGTTGAGCAAGCAGCCGCAAAGAAATGGGTTGGCAGTAATGTCGTGCTACTGAGGGAAGGCTGTGCCTTGCTGAGATGGCGATGTGTGCTGAGCAAACAAGCAGCTGCTGAGCAAACATGCGTCAATGCCTGCATGCCCTTTGCTTCAAATTGTTAATACAAACCAGTGCAACCTCTGAGCACAGCCGGTGATTTGGTTTTATAGCTTGCTTTGACAGGAAGCCATGCATTCGATTGTTATTTTCCGCCAGTGTGCAATCCACAGTTTTTCGCATACCATCAATGTGCACCATAATTATATGCTTGGCAGCCGCATAATCTCTCATTTGACCAAAACTCCATGCCAAATTTTTTAAGACTGACCAGATCTAAAATCTGGATGCGACCTTGTTTGAACAATTGTATTGAACTAATTTAACTTTAACGCTTAACATGTTAGTGCTGCAAGGTGCATTGGTCGAGTTGACTGTTTTTTTATTGTATTCTATTCCAGTTAAGAAAATGGAAAGTAAAAGTTAGTCTAAGCTGGACACCAACCAGCATGCATCCAGGAAAGGCCCAACAATCAGCAGACACTCAGTACTACCAGTGACTGAACGCAGGCAGAGGAAACTCTCCCTATATCAATTAAGGAAAGAGGAAACGTTGGCTCAGAAAAGCCGTGAGTTCCCTCCACCACAAAGCTACAAATCTGAAAATGATAATGTGGACCTGGAGGATTCCTGGAAGCACCCGGCTCCAGAGCCTAGCTGTGAGAAGTGTTTTTGTTTTCAATAGCACAATTTAGTGGTATCAAGCTTGTTGGCATACTTAACAGAATGGGCATTTTGTTAGGCATGCCAATAAGCTTGTAACCACTAAGGCGTGCTATTGAAAACAAAAACACTTCTCATAGCCAGGCTCTGGAGCCGGGTGCTTCCAGCAATCCTCCAGGTCCACATTAACATTTTCAGATTTGTAGCTTTGTGGTGGAGGGGACTCACGGCTTTTCTGAGCCAACGTGTCTCCTTTTTCCTTAGTTGATGTAGGGAGAGTTTCCTCTGCCTACGTGGTTTTTTTCTTTCGTACCAAAATGGGCATGAAGTTTGCGAGCAAGTTTAATGGCACGTTGGAGGCGTATTCCCACTTGTTTAATGGGTTTACTTGGGTAACCTACAGCCCAAATCTCTGGCTGATCAGGTGTCTTGCTTAAGCTGATTAAGAATGTGCTCTGTGTAACAAGTGCCACCAATGCCCAAGAAAATGGTGTGTAACATGGCAGCTTTCACACTTATATTCTTGCATAAATCTGCATGCTGCCGCTGTGCCATCTCCAACTGTTACCCAGACCTTGTGTCTCAATGGTTCCAATGAGGTTTGACCTTCAGCCAGGTAGTTTGGCTGCTCGGCCTGCTCAACTGTTCCAACTGTACAACAAATGTCCATGAGTTTTGAGATATAACGATGAGTCTCATTAGTTTGCTTCTGCAGGAATGAAAGACATCCTAGGAAGTCAGAGAACAGATGTGCAGAAGTCCTAAGTGAAATGTAAGCACGTAAGAACAAAGCATGCTTTTCATCTTGGAGTCCTCCTTGGTTGCACTTATCACAGATGTATGCTCCTGCCAACGTGATGGCTCAAAATTCAGGGTCTGTGCATGTAACGAAAGCACGCCATGTTTCTCAGCATGTGCTTGCCTAAATCAAGATGCAAGTACCTAGGAACAGAGAAGGGCGCGCCATGAACAGACAAGGGTCTCAAAGGAAGAGCCATCCAATGATGATGCTTGGCTAGTTTGTTCGTGTGTTCACCGTGTTCTGCCAAGGCAGCATTCCACATACCTCACAGCCATTTTTCTCAAATCAACAACAAACTCCCTCATGACTATAGGTTGCCGAGACTGAACACAATGAGTAAACACATTGCACCTGTCTAAGCCCGTGCATGCAGCGAAAAACTCTGAGGTCCAACATTTTTGAGAAAGACTGCTCAATTCAACATCTGCTCGCAGTACCTTTCTGAGTGTAATGCTGTTGCTGCGTAGAAAAGAAAAAGAAAAAGAAAACCTACGTAGGCAGTGAAACACTCCCTACATCAAATAAGGAAAGGGGGTCACATTGGTGCACAGACCGTATGACCCACCCACCACGAAGTTCAGACTGAGAGAAGCACGGCAGACAGTAGTACAGTATTGTAAAACCTAACTGCTGCGCAGAACCAATAAAACTGTAGATGTTCTTGTCCACATTCCCGCAGGACAGACCAATTAGGAGTGGTGCACTTTACCCCAAGAAGCTTACAGAAGGTTACAGAAAAAAAGGCCTCCAGTCAAAACGGTCGACTGCTAGCCTGCTCATACATGTTATATTATATATTTTTATATAAAAAGCAATAATTCATGTAGGAAAGGAAAAAGCTTGATATTGCCATGGTTTAAGAAAGAAAAGAAATGATAATACTGTACATTGTGTCTTTACCCCAATTGCAAGGAGATGCTTCAATAAGCACAGGTGCACAGTTTGCAAAGGACTGTCCATTTCAGCCCTTTCTTTCATATACCTAGAGGGTTACAAGGGAAAAAAAGGCCTCAGTCAAGACGTTTGACGGCTAGCCTGTTCATAAAAACATATGAGGTCATGAAGAAAAAAGGAAAGTTTGTTGTTATCCTGGTTTAGAAAGATATTGATATCCTGGGAATTCACATGGTGAATGGTGCCTAGACAGGGCATCCTGTGGGAGACGTGGAGGTGTAGGAAAGAGAATTTGTGCTCAAAAAGTGAAGCATACTTTTGACGGAGAGAGCAGACCTGGGGATTGGAGCATCTGAACAACACATGTTCATCTTGTATGTCATCAGAATCACAGAATCCCTTTCTTTCATATACCTAGTGCCCCAAATTTGGCAAGCATACACACACACACACATACATGCTAGCAGGGAGAGCATATGCTTTAGTCAGCCACTGGCAGAGCATAGTACGTGGCCTGTCCATCAGATGGTGCTCAGATGCAAATTGCCTAGTCCGTCTACAACCAGCTAGGAAAGGGGCACACATGTACTCAGCAGTGGCTTGCGGGTTGTGTTGTTTTGTGCACAGCATGTCCAAATATTTAAAGGAATCCGCACAAGCCAAACAAACTTCACCTAACATGAAAACTAGCACATTATCGCCCCTTCAATTGAAGTGCACGATCTCAGACTTGGCAGCATTTATCACCAATCCTTTCCGCTGAGCATGCGCATGCAGCCTATCTGGCATTAGTTGGAGCTAAGCAGGAAGATTACTGGTGATGCACAGATTGTCTGCATACAATGAGTTACAATGGGGTTTGACCTTCAGCCAGGTAGTTTGGCTGCTCGGTCTGCTCAACTGTTCCAACTGCACAAAAAATATCCATGAGATCGGAAATAAAACGGTAAGTCTCATTAGTTTGCTTCTGCAAGAAATGAATAGCATCCTCAGAGCTAGCTTGAGAATAGTAAAAAGTGCCTGATTCGTCCAGTAAAATTCTGTGAGAGGGGAAGTCAGAAAATAGCTGTGCATAAGTTCTTCGAACAGAACACACAGAAGCGCAAGAACAAAGGAACACGGCATGCTTTTCATCTTGGAGTCCTCCTTGGGCACACCGATCACAAGCAGGCGTGTGCTCCTGCCAAAGTGATGTCTCAACTCTTAAAGTTTGAGCATGTAAACGAGAGCGTGCTATGTTTCTCAGCGTGCGCTTGCATAAATCAAGATGCAAATACCCGGGGACAGAAAAGGGCGCACCATGAACAGACAAGGGTCTCAAAGGAAGAGCCATCCAGTGATGATACTTGGCTGCATACAGCATGTGAGTGACTTGAACGTCCCTAGTGCCTGTAATAGCCCCTTGCACATTTTCTGCCAAGCAATCCACATCATTGATGTACAAGGAAAACAACAATGGGGAAAGCGGGCAGCCTTGCTCAATTCCATA
>OU611758.1:967841-1017841 GCA_914767535.2 Dunaliella primolecta
CCCCCCGCCCCTGCAGAGCCAACTGCTGCCACTGCCGTTCCCTCCGCCACTCCCCCCTCCTCTGCTGCAGCACCAACTGCCACAGCTGCCATGGTCCCTCCCTCTGCCACTGCTGCAAAAGGTGCTGGCGCACAAACTGCCGCAGCTGCCACAGGCACTCCCTCCACCACTGCTGGTATGGTCACTCCCTCTGCCACTGCTGCAGTGCCTGCTGGCGCGGTGCCGCCAGCTGCGACTGAGTGCAGAGCGTCGGCAGGAGGCTCTCTGGCAGGCGTTGCAGCACCAGCAGGAAGCTCAATAGCAGGTGTAGCAGCACCAGCAAGAGAGTCACCGGCAGGACAAGCAGCACCAGCAGGGGAGTCACCGGCAGGAGAAGCAGCACCAGCAGGAGTGTCACAGGCGGGAGTAGCACCCGCTGGCACTCCAACGCAGGCGCCAGGGCCTGGTTTGGCTGCAAAGGAAAGCAACATCACGCCCAGCAACGGCGCACCTTCTGCTGCAGCAGCACCACCTGGAGCGGGCCCTAGAAGCGCAACAGGATGCGATGGAGGTAGCCAAGGATCACCCCCTGCAGTGCGAACTCAAGCTCAAGACCGGGTTGTGCCTGCAGCTGCGCCCCAAGCATCCAAGGTTGGTGGTGGTATTTTAAACGCTACCCCTGCAGCATTGACACTTGTAGCTACTGGGGGTGTTACAGATGCCACAGACAAGACTGCCCTGCCTGTGCCCCAGCCCACTTGCACGCTGCCCCCCAACCTGCTCGGTCAATATGGAGACGACGTGCTGGGCTTTGGGGGTGTCCACCACCAGTGCAGAGTGTTCACTTTTGGGGAGGCAAAGGGCCTGGTGCGAGGCCTGTTGGGAAGCTCTGAGGCAGGCGAGCAGCAGCACGGTGCTGGCACAAAAGCAGGTGCGCTGCCAGCAGCAGCAGCAGCAGCAGCAGCAGCATCCCCACCTCAAGGAGCAGCACCTCCGCCATCACAAACGGCAACGCCGACAGCAGCACCACCTTCGCCGCAAGGGGCAGCAACAAACTCGGCCCCCGTGGTTGCGAGCGCAGAGGAGCTGGGTGCATGGCGCGCGCGATTTGTGGATGCACTGCCGCAAATTGCGCAGCTGGAAGCGGCTGCCTCGGCAACCACAGAGCAGGTGAGGAGGAGTGGTTGAGAGGCAGGTGAGGGACGAGGATTGGAATGGGGAGGTTGGCTGTATTTGCAAATGATGTACATGGGGCATGTGGGGTGAAGCTGGGAAAGGTGGCGGACCCGGGGAGGGGCATGGAGACGGCCTTCTTTGTAGAAGGAAGAAGCACCAAATGTAGTGTGCCTGAAGGCAATAGTGTGGCAACCCCTCTGTCCCTTTGCTTCCTGGTTAAGTGCCAAGCGTGGGAACCCTGAGTCATGCAGTGTGGCAAGCACATGTGCTGTCAAGCCACTGAAGCACGCACAGCAAAGTGGATTCTTCTTTTAGCCAAGATTGAGCATGCCCACAAACACTTACATGCTCATACACACATGCATGCATGCTTGTGCGTGCCCACACACACATGAATGCTTGTGCGTGCCCACACACACACATGAATGCTTGTGCGTGTCCACACACACATGAGTGCTTGTGCGTGTCCACACACACATGCATGCATGCTTGTGCGTGCCCACACACACATAAATGCTTGTGCGTGTCCACACATGTGCACAGGAGCTTGACATGGAGGGCGCGCTTGCCTGCTTGGCTGGGCGCACAGGCCGCTTCCTCATCAAACGCACCACAGTGCTCTTAGGGCGCTCCACTGGTAGGTGCCATCGTGCTGCTAGTGCTGTTAGGGCGCTCCACTGGTAGGTGCCTTCCTGCATAAGCTAGTTCTATTAGGGCGCTCAGCTAGTGGGTGTCTTCCTCTACCTTGCTGATCCTTCTGAGTGTAGCACTCTCGCTTCATTCAATGCACCACAATGCTGCTAGGGCGCTCAGGTAATGGGTGGTAGGCCATCCCTCTGAGTGTGGTGTTCAGAGCCGAGGCCTCTGAGTGTTTTCGCATGTCTGTCTCATGTATGCAGATCACTATTTTGTATCCATTTTACACCAAAAGGGTGCCAATTGACAAAGCCTGAGCCCAGGACTCTGATGATGGACTGATGGTTCCTTAGGAGTGTTCCAGGAACATCCTGGAAGGGGGGGGGGGGGTGCCGACCCAGACACCCTCCTCATCCCTTTGATTCGACCCACACAACATTAACCAGTTGATAGCCTCTGAGCTTATGTCATGCTTTAATAATTGAAATAGACAGCCAAAGAGTAACGAGGACTGCATGCTCCTAAAATATGTTGGTGCCAAAATAGGTTTTGAGGAGTATGACCAGTAACTATGGTCATCCCCACGATCGGCTACCCCCCAAACAGTCTCACTTACCTGTTCGTGCCTCCCACAAGCGCCCTTGTATTCCCTGAGCATGCTAAACATGGTTTATATCTAATGCATAGAATTATGATGGAAAGTTGGCATGTGGAGGTGTTATGTGTGGATCCGGGGCTGTTTTGCATTTGTTTTGGCAGAAACACTGGGTATCCAAACTCTCACCAACTGACCAGCACTCCTGGACTTTAGCTGCTCTTGTGTCTCCTTATTATGCTGTGATGTCAGTTCTTGCGGGGAGGCACTGGTGGGGTGTGGTGGGGGGGGCCCATCGGGACGAATGTGCAAGCCAATGCAGGCACATCCCCAAATGCTGCCCAGCATAACGCGTCTATCAGAAGTTGAATGAGGCCAATTGATGGCCTGTGTGAAAAACGGTATACTTTTGATGATCTTAGCGGTCACATTGTTTAGTTTTCTGCATTTTCTGTGACATGCTTGCGAGCGCAGACATTCCCTTGCCCAATTTTATGACAAAGGTGCTGCCCAACATGACGGGCATTTAGGGACGGAGGGGGCAGTTTGGCTCACTGGGCTCTCAATGGAAAACAATTCGGCGTCTGAGCTATTACTGGAATTCTGAAAACTTCCCTGCCGCCCACCAGCTGTACCTCACTCCATCCTTTTCACACCTCCTTATAGAGGCAAAAACTAGCCTACCCAACGCACCAATGCACTTTTCAGGCCTTGGAATGGTGCAGGGGGTGCTGAGATATGGTCAAAAACGCTCAGCGAGACAAGTTGTATGGCCGCCTGCCTTGTGGGGTCTGTTCATAGGGACGAGCCTATGAATCTAAGCTTTGTTGAAAGTTGAACAATGGATCCCTTTACAATGGTGCAGAGGCCAAGGGCGAGGTGGATGTTGATCTGAGCTGCGAAGGCTCATGCAAGGTCAGCCGCCGCCAGGCCTACCTGACCTTGGAGGCCGATGGTCGCTTCAAGATCACAAATGCTGGGCAGCGGCTGATGCTGGTTGACGGCAAACATGTGAGTACTTTAGTTGCAACTTATGCCATCATTTGAAAAAGAAGAAGTCAGAGATGGTTCTGTGATGGATCTGCCGTTTCGTGAAACGACACATGCCATTTGGTGGGAAAATGACTCACATAAATGCCTATTACCTTGTGCAAGTCTTAAACCTGTGGATGCTGCTTGGGCCTGAGTGACTGGTGCCATTAGTGATGGCGAAGATGCAAGCGGCTTCATCAACTACGAAAAGGAGGTTGAAGGCTGCAGGCTCTATGCCTCCAGGGAAGCAATTGTTTAATATTGGTCGTAGCATTCTAAGACAAGCTTCGAAAAAATAAAACAAAAACTTTGTCTCAGGAAGTAAAAGTAAGCTCTGTTGCAGAGCCTTCTGGGGTTTGGAAGAGAATTATTGGACATGGCATGAAAAACCAAAGAATTGGACATTTGTGAAAATTGCCTATCCACTTCTTGCATGAAAACCTGTCGGGCCCAAAGCCTTTCTATTGCATGAGATTTTGTTGTGTTCTGCTTGAATATTGAATCAACGAGCTTGAGGCTGAGGAATCCAGTGATGCTGTTGCACGTAATGTTAATTGTATGGTTGATGATTGGCAGAAAGTGCCTTCAAAAAACAATGGACTTATTGTCATTTGCCTGCAGTCTCTATGTGTTGAAGTTGAAGCACATTTGTGATTTGTGGCAAGGCCCAGGCATGGAGTGTTCCTCACACATTTGGGAAATGCCTTGGTAATTTGAAGTGGCAAGCAAGACTGCACCTGACAAGATAGCACGTACTAGAAGATTTGAATTGGCACGCCTCTGTGTGTTGCTAGCTTAACTCTTGCTCGCGTTGCTCTCCTGCTCTCAGGTTAAGGCAATTCGAAAATGCAGGGGTCGACCACTTGAGCCTCTCAGGCCCAAGCTCGTCTCCCGGGCTCATCTCTTGCTCACCTGCTCACCTGCTCCCAGGTTCAGCAATTCGAGAGTGCAGGAGTGGATCACTTGAGTCTTATTGAGGTGGGGGACGTGCCGCTGCTGTTCCTCGTCAACAAAGCAGCGGTGCAGAGAGTGCAGCGCCGGACGCGGAGGGCAGCGGCCTGACATGGATGAGCTCCTTCATGTGCTATGTGAGATGGATGACATGAATGAATTTCTTGTAGTGTCTTGGTACCTTCTCTCAACCTTACATAAATGAATGAGCTTATGGACACCTTTTCTTTCCTGGTGACAAGTGTGGGAGAAGCTCTAGAAGTTATGAACATTTTGCGCAAAGGCAGTGTGACTGCTACAAGGGTTCCAAGGGGTTGGCCTACAGCCCCAGAATCTGACTGATCGGCTGCTGGTGAAACATTCTCATCCACCATCAAAAATTGAAACTGATCCTGACAAAAAATTTCTGAAAATCTGTACGAGTCTTGATTGTGACTGCTACTATTTTCGTTATGGATGCCACTTCAACGACTGTGAGCTGGACTAAAATCAAAGCACCAATTCCAATTGGATCTCAAAATTGAATTGTGGGATGCAATTGATTCTTAAAGTAGCATATTGCATTTGACTTATACATGAAAGCCTCGCATTGTGACACCAGCATGCTAACGGGTCCTGGCTCTCTCCTCTGGTGTCCCGATGACTCGAATAGGCTCGCCGAACCTAGAAGAGGCTTGGCCCATGTGGATAAGGCTGTGTTGAGAGAAGCTGATTAGGAAACTGCTGTTGACAGGAGGCTCCATTCGACCCAAAAATTCCAGGCTGCTTCTTAATGGTATTCGATGAATGAATGTAAGTGGAACGGCTGCCCAGCAAGCCAGAATGAGTTGAAACACTTCAGACATCGTCCTTTTCTCCCTTCCCCCACCCCTCTCGTCCTCGGTCATCCTTACTGAGCTGCTTGCTGTTGCAGCGCGTGTAGACGAGCTTCCAGGCGCGCTCCACAGCCAGGCGGGAGTGGTGCTGGTCCCAAGCTGACCAGTTGCGCCCACTGGCACAAACAGTGGGGTGCATGCATGTGCATAGCAACTCCAGCGAGCACAAGGATCCTTTTTGGCCCATGCGCCAGAAGCTGATGCACTTTTACAATGGGAGGAACGCCTCAAACACAGCATCTGCTTTCATGTAGGTACCACCCTACTGCTGCATACCCAAGCTGTACTCACCAACGTCTACCCCTTGGGCACATTATCATCATCCTACTTCCTTGGAAATCTTTCACAAATCTTGCGATTTCTATATATTCATTTTTTGGCAAATTTTGCTCATTTTTGGTGACCCTCGTTCCAACCAAGGGTGAGGCCCGTCCGCCAAATACCCTCCCCGAGCATCGTCTAGCCTCGCCATCATTGAGGCTCGGTGAGGTGGCTACCCAACCCTAATCGTGAACCAAAAGTAGGTTCTATGCTGTACGCCAATCAGCGAGCATGAAGGGAAGACCAGCAGTCAGTGCTGGCAGTGAGAATGAGCCCCGCCATCAAACGGCAAACTAGGGGCAACCAAATTGTGTGTATCCAGCGGGTCGACCTAAGCTAAGAGGATAGCCCAGCTGCCCCTGGAGGCAGACAGAAATCAATGTTCACCTCGGAACTGGTGCAGCCAATGTGGACTGCAATTTTAAAAGAAGGTTTGATCACATATGGCCTGCAATGAATATGCGCAATCATATATTAGGAGTTGCTAGGGAAACAAGGAAGGGGGTACATAGCTGTACCTGCCTGCGTGGGCAACTTGGCTGAAGCAAAAAGGTGGAGGGCGCTAGACAACTTGCAATTCCAAAGGCATGTACTTCCATTAGAACCTCGATGAGTTACAATGGGATTTGACCTTCAGCCAGGTAGTTTGGCTGCTCGGTCTGCTTAACTGTTCCAACAGCACAAAAAATATCCATGAGATCAGAAATAAAACGATAAGTCTCGTTAGTTTGCTTCTGCAAGAAATGAATAGCATCCTCAGAGCTAGCTTGAGAATAGTAGAAAGTGCCTGAATCGTCCAGAAAAATTCTATAAGGCGAGGGGAAGTCAGAAAATAACTGTGCATAAGCCCTTCGAAGAGAACACACAGAAGCGCAAGAACAAAGGAACACCGCATGCTTTTCATCTTGGAGTCCTCCTTGGTCACACCGATCACAAGCAGATGTGTGCTCCTGCCGAAGTGATGTCTCAACTCTTAAAGTGTGAGCATGTAAACGAAAGCGTGCTATGTTTCTCAGCGTGCGCTTGCCTCAATCAAGATGCAAATACCCGGGGACAGAAAAGGGCGCACCATGAACAGACAAGCCTGAGGGTCTCAAAGGAAGAGCCATCCAGTGATGATATTTGGCTAATTTGTTCGTGTGGTCACCATGTTCTGCCAAGGCATCAGCATTCCACACACCTCGCAGCCTTTTTCTCAGATCAACAACAAACTCCCTCATGACTATAGGCTGCCCTGACCGAACACATTAGAACCTCAAATTTGGAGAAATTCCCTGCACGTACTCTGGCACTCCATCGGGCGTTGCTCAAGGGATGAAAGAAAACGAGTTACAGGTTATAGAAGCAGCAGGCCTTCAGTCAAAATGACTGACTGCCTGTCCATAAAAGGAACTTGAAGTTGTTCATGTGCAAGAAATAATTTTTGCCGTTGCTTTGATCCAAGAAAGAGTGTGCCCAAAATCTGAATTTATGATAATTGCTCCATGCCCATTTTGTGCGGTCTGCGCATAAACTGACGCCAGCCAGATGTATCATTGAAACAAAAATTCTTATCATAACTTCAGTGCTCTGGAATTGTGAGCTGCCAAAAACCATCCAGTCCCATATTAGCATGGGAGAGCTGTCATATTAGTAATGTGAGTAATGTGACAATACAACTATTTCTCCTGGGTGTTGGTGGCACTTGTTATACTGAGCATGCCCTTAACCAGTTCAAACAACTGGATGCGCTCATTTGGCTCTTGAAAACGTATGCTATCCCAGCAGGAATGTATGCTAGCCAGATTTGGGCCACTCCTTACTTACGGCAGGGCGCAGAAGTGGACAACCTGTTGCAGAAGTGGATCCTGAACGTTTTGCGAAATCTTCTTGGAGTGAAATCCACAACACCATCTTGGAGCATTTTACGAGAATGTGGCATTGAACCTTTTCAGTTCAATTGGTTCCGTGCCACTATGCGCTTCTACAACTCGCTTACTAAGTGCAATAGTCTCCTCCTCAAAAAGGTTCTCCATGCTGACATCAGCCTTAGCTCCATGACTGATTCTTGTTGGACGTCCCACCTCTTATCTGCGCTGGATGGTTTGGCTCACTCGGATCTGATGAAACGTCAAATTATGGCTTGTGACCCTGTGAACCTCAGTCAATTTGTGGTGGACCTGAGATCTAGACACCTGGGCTATTGGAACCAATTCACAGCCCCTGATCCAAGAGTAAGCAACAGTAAGCGGCTGACTTACCATCAATGGTGCGCTCTCCCTGTCAGAAATGCACATGCCATTCACCCACCTTATACAATGCCTAAATACATGTACTTGGATCTTCCCCATCATGTCATTCGCAACACTGCCAGATTCAGGCTGCGGGTACACGCTCTCCGAGTTGAACGGGCTACTTGGTCCAATAGTACTTCTCCGGTCTGTGATATCTGTGATTCTGATGACATACAAGATGAAAAACATGTGTTGTTCAGATGCTCCAATCCCCAGGTCTGCTCTCTCCGTCAAAAGTATGCCTCACTGTTTGAGCACAACTTCTCTTTCCTACACCTCCACATCTCCCACAGGATGTCCTGTCTAGGCACCATTCACCATGTGAATTCCCAGGATATCAATACTTTTCTAAACCAGAATAACAACAAACTTCCTTTTTTTCTTCATGATCTCATGTGTGTTTATGAACAGGCTAGCAGTCAAATGTCTTGACTGAGGCCTTTTTTCCCTTGTAACCCCTTGTATAAGAAACAACTGGAGTAGACCACCAGCGTGCCATTAAAAATGCTTGCAAACTTTTTACCCATGCTTAACATGTAAGCAAGCCAACGAGCTTGTTACCAGCGTGCCATCTAATACAATAATACTTCCCACAGCCAGGTGCTTCCAGTAATCCTCCAGATCCCCATTAGCATTTTCAGTCTTGTAGCTTGTGGTGAAGGGGACTCACGGCTCTTATGGAAAGCAGGCTTGGTTAACATGGGCACTGCAAGTGATGATTGGCTGGCGCAGCACAACCTCCAGATCCATGCGCATGTATCAAATGAAACTATACCCCCGGGGCAGCCCCCTGTACCCTTCTAGAAGAAAAGAAAAGAAAACTACGTTGGTAGACAGAAGAAACTCTCCCTACATCAATTAAGCAAAAGGAAATACATTGGTTAAAAAGAGCCGCAAGTCCCTTCCACCACGAAGGAGGATCAATAACTTCTTTATCTCCTTGAAGAGCTAGTGAAGATCTGGAGGATTGCTATGCTAAGAGCACTCAGCTCCAGAACCTTTTCCTTTTCCTTTCCAGAACCTGGCAGTGAGGATCATTCTTGTTCACAATAGCACGCCAAGTGGTTACAAGTTTGTGGGTGTACTTCACATAATGTGCATGGATTTCACGTGTAAGCTTGCTAGCTTGTTGGTGGTCGAGGCCTAAGTTTGTTACCTGTGGTATGTTCATTATAACAAGTCCCACAATACCCAGAAGGATAATATGTATTGTCACAGCTTTTTCACTGATGTCCTTGCAAAAATCTGCATGCTGCCTCTGTGCCGCCTCCACATTGCTCAGGCCTTGCGTCTTCACAGTATGTAAAGAAAAGAAACAAGTATATGCAGGCCTGAGGCCGCGTGCAGTAAGGGAAGGTTTTTAATCTCAATCAAGTGTAAGTGCCTCTGGTAGCTGCGCTGGTCCTCTGTGAGTTGCTGTGCCTGCTGCGTAAGACATGGTGTGAGCAGGAGGAAGAAGGAGAGGAAGAAATAGGCTTGGCATGGTAGGGGGTAATCGGTTTAGCATCAGGACGGCTTGATGTGAGTCTAGAAGTCAGAGAAACTACGTGGAAAGAGGAAGGGGGGTATAGTCCTATTTGATGCATTTTCAAGAAGTTGGAGGTTGTGCTGCGCCAGCTGATCATCAATTCCTATGTCCATCTTAACAAAGCCTGCTCCCCAAGGGTTTTGCCAAGAGAATTTGTAATCATTTTCCGAGCACTATTATGGCACTCAGTTTTTATGTTAGAGATGATATGGTTTTGTCAGCCTGAGAGTGTGAGGAGCGCACCGACTACTTGGTAACACCTTGGGAGAGGGCACAATAGGTTAGTGGATCTTCTGAAGCGGACTGTATGTATCTGGTTTTTAAGAGTGCGGTTTTGTAAAATGGTGCGCCTCATAGGTGAGGATATGCAGGGGATTGTTGAGGGAGATTTACGGCTCTTTGAGCCAATGTCTCCTTTTTCTTAATTGATGTAGGGAGTGTTCTCACTGCCTATGTGGTTTTTCTTTTCAGGGCATGTTTCTAAAGGCATCACTGATTTTCTTAACTAAGATTTGATAGCAAAAGTAGTATCCTGTTTTGGGATTGGCCTGTCAAAGTCTGTGATTTGCATGCATGTGGGATCTGAGGGCATTTTTAAGACTAGGAAGGTACATGAGTTTTGGATTGGGTGCAGTAGCTATAGATGTGTCCATAACATGCTCTTGGAATACCAGATACCCAGTAGTTGCTATGTATCACCGGACATACTCTTCATGTACTGGGGCTTTTGTTATGGAGGAGTGCTGGGCATGCGCCAGTGGAAAACGGGAGGAGGAGAGTCTAGGCGCTCAGGAACATGGCTGGCAACCCTACAGACCCCCCATAAGGACAAAACAAAAAACAATACTTAGTGACTACGTAGGCAATGAAAACACTCCGAGTCCCCACTCCAATAAAGGAAAGGGGGTCACATTGGTGCAAATACCGTATGACCACCCTACCACAAAGTGCAGACTGAGAGAGTACAGCAGGCAGAGAGAGAAAACAGGTCCAGCATCAAGAAAGAGAGCTGGATGATACCTGAAAGACCGAAGTTCCAGACCGCCATAAGCTCTGTCTCTGGCTTTCTCCCTTTGGTGGGAATTTTCCTAGCTTGCTAGATAGGAGATTTTCCTAGGAGCATGCGGCCTTGCGACTTGTGCAGTCTTTCCTTTCTTTCCTGAAGCTCTACCTGAGGATGTTTAGCCTTTTATGTAGATGGATGAAATTACTGTTTTTGATCTTAAACCATGTTTTGTGTGCTGGTTTGTGCCAGTAGCACAAGTACCTGGCTTAAGGTCAAATAATTGAGGTCGCTTTCAATCACATGCCCTTCCCTTCCCTTCCCTTCCTTCAATCACATGCCTCTTGTGAGTTGAGATTGAGAGGGTGGCAAAGAGGCCTTCAAGGCAAAAAAGCATACTGTGTCCCTTTAATCTTGCATCCCTATGTGTTCTCTTAGGAGGAATTTTGCACGTGTTTTCTCTGATTTCCCCACCAGACACATAAACGTGTTTGGATGATTCAGGCACTTTCTATCATTTATCAAGCCAGTTCTGAGGATGTCTTCCCATTCCTGCAGAAGCAAGCTAATGAGAGTTTTTTTTTTCCGAAGTAATGAACATTTTCTGTGTGCCTGCCGTCAGTGACACAGTCCAGCAGGCTGAGCAGCCAAACTACCTGGCTAAAGGATATCTTGTAATTACAAATCCCAGCATAACCTTGCAACCTTTAATATTGCAAGTTCAGTAAAATAGAAATTCAAGTCCAGGAGGACACATAGGTTGAAAGAGCCCCAGAACAGGGCCGGACGCAAGGTACAAAAAGCTGCAAAGAAAAAGGCATGAAATAAGCAGTCTGTCACCAACAAACCTCCTCCCCCCCGCCTTTTTTCAGAGGTCCAGAGCTCCCTGGTAATATCAGAGCAGAAGCAAGTGAAGTAAATGCACATCTCTTTCTACAGCTGTTGACTCATAATCAAGATGCCACCCCGGCTTGGGACTCCACCCAACCAGCTCACATTGCGTGCCTTGAGCACGAGAGCAGCAACATGGCAAGCCTTTTGTCTTTAAGGCAAGCACCCGTCATGGGAGACAACAGCTTTGGCAAAGAAGGCATTCACCAACTGCTGGAAATAGCCAAACTTGGGCTTTGGCAGGCTGGACAAAACCATGCATACAAGCAAACATGCACATGGAGGGGCTGTGATGGTTGCAATCGAAGTGGCAGACCAGCACCGCGCTCTTAAAAGATGGGATGGAAGCAACAAGACACCACCACAGCCTTTGTAGTTTGAAGTCATGCTGGTTGCGCAGGTCCATTACATCATGTTAAGCGATGTTAGGATAGCGTGCTCTTCCACTCTGCCCCACAGAAAGCGCCACACAGCATCTATGCACATTTTTCAAGCACAGGTAGAGCCTTAAGCAGCCTTGAGCGCTGCGCACGCCTGGGTGATGGCCTGCTGACTTGCAGCACGACGCGCAGCGTTCTTACGGAACAGGGACCTGCAGGTGGCAGAGAAAGAACATACAATGAGATGTGTTGGAAAAGTGGTTAAGCCTGGCAAGGATTGCTGGACAAGGAAAGCTCCGGCCATCATGAGGCTTTCATCCAGGGTTCACGTTTTTATCCATTTATTTGTGCGTATGTGTATACATACATGCCATGCATCTCAACTTTATTGCAGGGGAAAGAAAAACAATGCGCAAAACACGTGAGCTCAGCCAACCCTATGAACATCCATTTGCAGGAACTAGCTGGAATGAAGTTTGCTTCATCACTGCATCAGATCCCCACAGCAAAGCAGAAAGACAGTCGTCCAAGTAGTCCATACCGCCTCACAGATAGGAGGATGTTGTGTCAAAGCTGCTTGCATAGCCAGCCTACCTCTGGTCCCCTGACCATACAGTTTGCCCAGAGGCTTTGTGCTTTACTGCAACAGTGATGGGGTAGGCATCCCAGTACTTGCCTTGCCTGCGCCACAATCAGGAAAACAGGAAAACTTTTGTGAAGCGTCCAATGGAGTGGAAGAATAAACTGTTGACACAGAAAGTGTTGGTAAGGAGCTTGCCCGGAATTTGAAAGCATTAACTCGTCAACATGGAAAACCTAGCATTGCATGACCAGCTTTACCAATGACCATGATTGTCCTTATTATGGCAGCTTTTGTTCGTAGGACCTGCCGACTTTCTGCAAATGCTTCAGTCTTATCACGCCAGCTTGCCTGCCAAGAATTAAACTTTCGCAAAGTTGGAAAAGTGTTTTTCAGAAGTGACACTTGAAGGGAACAAATAATCTGCTGCACAAGGTTCTGTGTGTTGTTCCTCGGATTTATGCTTAGGGAGATGGGTTTAAACATGCAGCGAGGCTGCGCTTGGGAAACAAAAATAACGTTTGTTCACGACCAACTCGTTAATTAAGCAATTCCAAGGCCACATAACGGACTTAAAAAATAATTCTGGAGCCTCAGACGAACCCTAGACGGACCCCCAAAAATAATTTTACTCCCTAATTTCTCAGAGGGGGTCAGCTAAGCATGTGCCCAAATATGCGCCTCTTTTGCATTTAGAGTGCGCCCACTCACAGCCATTGCATCTGATTGAAGCAATTTTCCCCTCTAAATTGTAGCTGGCGTTTTAAGCTAACGGAGCATATGCTCAGATCTGTGTAAATCGCCCTGTGTGCTTAGATAGACTGGGCTAAAGCTCACATGGGGCACGTAAACCCTAGTTTGGGGGAATTTGCTGAAATCGCCACATAACACCAACCACTGGGTCTTTTCACTCCATGTTTTTTGCAATGATATTCTAATTCTATAAGGACCCTACATAACTGAAAAGCACCCAATTTGGTACAGTGGGTGGTAAGATATGGACTTTTGGTGGTGGAAATTTGGGTTCACGCCGCGGCTGATCAGGCATGTGTGCCCCAACTGGCACCTTTTGAACTCTAGTGCTACCAGAGGGACCCAAACTTGAAAGGTGCCAGTTGGGGCACACCTATGCACGGGAGCATGCAAAAAACAGGCAATTTTAGGCCTCAGCTGACCCCCTCGGCTAGTTTCCCTAGCAATTCCAAAACGAATACCCGAAAAATATCTTCCTCCTCCCTGACAGAGCTCTGACGAACCTCTGAAGAACTGCAAAAAATAATTTTCTGGGGTCAGCCTGACGAATTGGTCGTGAACGTACAGTACTTGCTATAAAAGGCCGCCAAAAAAGAAGGGTTGCTTTTCTTGTAAGGTAAAAAAATTCTGCAGCTTGTCTGCTGTCAAGCCAAAGAAAAGCATCGGAAAGTGTGCCTTGGTTGCTGCAGGATTCTTATCAGGCTTTCAACACAAAAACAAACGGTGGATAGGATCACTGACAAACACGGGTGCAGGCAAGTGCAGCTGCCTGATCGATCACTGGTCCTTTTATGTGTAAACAAGGTCTGTCATGGCATTTTTGGCAGAGTGTGAAAGGATGGCAAGCAATGGATATGGATGCCAACGTCAACACTCACACATTGGCGTTGGGGATCGCCGCCAAAATTGCTTGCTTGGCCGTCTGGAACTCCTGCATCCCGCCATCTGGGTGCGATAGAGGGGGAAAAAGGAAATGAATCATTTGGGATATTTGCTCTGTACTTGCTAAGATTAGGCGCATTAAAGCCAGGTGCGTCTTGTTTTGGTTAAGTGCAAAAGGACTTCATGAATTGCTTGTTTGATTCTTGTACAGTCAGGTGCAGTTAGCAGGGAAGTGATCAGAGCAACCGGCGCGCATCAGGAGAAGCACATTTGAAGTGTTGGATAATGCAATACTATCCAGTACAAAGCGCCATCAAATGCAGGAGGCTCAAGCGGAGTGGCTTGCACCTTCAATCGCAATGGAAGTAGGCTTTGACCCAGTTCTGAAGCACAGACTCAGCAGGATTTAGGCTTAAGCCACATGTGCGCTCTTGCATGTAACTTATTATGCCTGCCTACTTGTAAGTTCTGCAGTGTGTGTGTGTGTGTATGTGTGTGTGTGTATGTGTGTGTGTGCGTGTGTGCGTGCGTGCGTGCGTGTGTGCGTGCGTGCGTGCGTGCGTGCGCTCTTGCATGTAACTTATTATGCCTGCCTACTTGTAAGTTCTGCAGTGTGTGTGTGTGTGTGTGTGTGTGTGTGTGTGTGTGTGTGTGTGTGTGTGTGTGTGTGTGTGTGTGTGTGTGTGTGTGTGTGTGTGTGTGTGTGTGTGTGTGTGTGTGTGTGTGTGTGTGTGTGTGTGTGTGTGTGTGTGTGTGTGTGTGTGTGTGTGTGTGTGTGTGTGTGTGTGTGTGTGTGTGTGTGTGTGTGTGTGTGTGTGTGTGTGTGTGTGTGTGTGTGTGTGTGTGTGTGTGTGTGTGTGTGTGTGTGTGTGTGTGTGTGTGTGTGTGTGTGTGTGTGTGTGTGTGTGTGTGTGTGTGTGTGTGTGTGTGTGTGTGTGTGTGTGTGTGTGTGTGTGTGTGTGTGTGTGTGTGTGTGTGTGTGTGTGTGTGTGTGTGTGTGTGTGTGTGTGTGTGTGTGTGTGTGTGTGTGTGTGTGTGTGTGTGTGTGTGTGTGTGTGTGTGTGTGTGTGTGTGTGTGTGTGTGTGTGTGTGTGTGTGTGTGTGTGTGTGTGTGTGTGTGTGTGTGTGTGTGTGTGTGTGTGTGTGTGTGTGTGTGTGTGTGTGTGTGTGTGTGTGTGTGTGTGTGTGTGTGTGTGTGTGTGTGTGTGTGTGTGTGTGTGTGTGTGTGTGTGTGTGTGTGTGCGTGCGTGCGTGCGTGTGTGTGTGTTCAGTCGAGATTCTAGAGAAGGAGTAGGTAGGCTTTTTCAAGGGACACACAAATGCCGCACCTCAGTTTTGGCAGTAGAGCACCTCGAAGGCCTCTCCGTTTCCACCTTGCACTTCGGGCTCAGCTTGCTTGCTTGACATTTGTCCCATTATATTTGAAATTTGATTAGGGACTGTTTAAAACCGTTGTTTAACGATGCCGGTTTACCACCTTAAAAAACCGAAACACCACAGGTGATGTAGCAAGAATACTTCTTTATTTGCACGCTGATTTAGTGGATGAATCAGGCACCCTACAGAAGCCAGGGGCCTTCAGCCAACACAACCAGGGGCACTCCCTGACAAGCACACCAACGTGCTCAAAGCAGAAATGCAAGCCTGCTGTCTGCATCCTTTAAACAAGCATTGTTTGCATGCCTGAAAGAAGAGCACTGGGGATGAGTCAGGAGCAGCCCTCTCCTGGGTATTCAGCGTTCCGCTATTTCTTCGCAAAAAGCATGCCCTTTGGAGTGATTGCCACTCCAAAAACAAAGTAAGGGAAAGGGTCATAAATCAGAATAGGTATTGACAGAGAAAGAAGCAGAGAAACTGCTGCAACTTGCTTCTGTCATGTATGCCAACAAGCTTGTTACCACTGGGCGTGCTATTGAAAACAAGAATACTTCTTGCAGCCAGGTTATGGAGCCAGGTGCTTCCAATAACCCTCCAGATCCTTATTAGGGTCTTCTTTTTGTAGCTTCGTGGTGGAGGGGACTCACGGCTCTTCTGAGCCAATGTGTCTCCTTTTCCTTAATTGATGTAGGGAGAGTTTCCTCTGCTTACGTAGTTTTTCTTTTTCTTTTCTTTCGGACAGAAAGAAAAGATAAAAAACAGACAAAGAGGCACCCCGCAATTGTCCTATTGGTGGTGATCAGTGACTTTCTAAGTTGAGAAAAGAAAAAGAAAAAGAAAAACTACGTAGGCAGAGGAATCTCTAAATTGAGACATGGTTCTATTGAAGTCTTAACCATATTTCACGAGTAGTTTGGCGGCTTGTGGGTATACATCACCTGTGCCTGATCAGCCAGGGCACGAGGGTTGTAAGGTTTTGGCCTACAGCGCGATACTCAGGCTGATGTGGCTGATCATGCTGAATCATTTTCAACCAGCATCAAAGAATGAAATTAGTCTGACATAAATGTAGGTATTCTGCACAGTCATTGATTTAGGAAAGCATCGATCTCAGGATCAGCTGCGATGAGAAAGCTCGCCAAGAAAGGAATAAAGTCAGAGTTTGGAAGCCGGGCAAAAGTATGTAGAGGCTAGATCAACGAAAAGATCCTTGTATGTTCTCACATCTCGAAGCAATTGCAGTAAAAGGGAGCATGTTCCTCGTCTTGAACATCAAAACACTCACACTCATTGTCCCAAATGTATGCACCTGGTTCATTGAACCAACCAGCAATTTACAAGGTTCAACTTTCATGCAGTGGGCACAAAGTCTAAACCTACCCACAATCCTCATGACTGTTTCATCCAAATACTTGAACAAACATGAAGGGATATAAAAGAGTATGTATTTAATGGTTCAGCAGCTTCCTGCGCCATCGATGGCCAAGTCACTGCTTTCCTGCTCATCTTTCAAGGTACTGAGGCATCTGCTTCCCTCCAAACTTTCTTGTTGTCTGTAACTGAAATCTCTAAACTCCTGAATGGGAACCTTGGAAGCGATTACCATGCTCTGTCCAAACCGAACCTCATCAGCATGCCACTGATTGCCTCTGGAACATGTGCAGACCAACAGGAATCGTCCCCCTTGTCCCCCTCAGCAAGGTTTGTACCTCTCAGCAAGATGAAAATTTGATTTCAGCATCTGGCGTAATGTCTCACGGTTTGAATTTAGCACGCCTCTGGAAAATTTGATAGAAGCTGTACACCGATAGAACTGCAATGTCTCTTGGCCACCATGGTTCTAAGGGCCTACCGTGGGTCTAAGGGCTGTTCCACAGGCTTCTGCTTGTGATCAGCAGCTGCATGTGCAGACCTAAGTTGTGCTCAGCAATTTGCTGCTGGGCATGGCTTTCCTTGGTTGGAAGGCTGACAGTGCTATCTCTGCTTATTGTTGAAGGTCTGGAACTCCAGTCTTTCAGTTATCATCTTGCTCTCTTTCTCGTTGCTGGACCTGTCTTCTTTTTCTGCCTGCCGTACGTCTTTCAGTCTGAACTTTGTGGTGGGGAGGTCATATGGTCTGTGCACCAATGTGGCCCCCTTTCCTTAATTGATATGGGGGGTGTTTTCACTGCCTGCGTAATTTTTCTTTTTTCATGAAAGAAAGACATAAAGAAAGAAAAAAATATAGATACACAGATAGATGTATAGATGTATAGATGTATAGATGTATAGATAGATGGATAGATGTATAGATAGATGTATAGATAGATGTATAGATAGATGTATAGATAGATGTATAGATAGATGTATAGATGTATAGGTGTATAGATGTATAGATGTATAGATAGATGTATAGATAGATGTATCGATAGATAGATAGATAGATAGATAGATAGATAGATGTATCGATAGATAGATAGATAGATAAATAGATAGATAGATAGATAGATAGATAGATAGATAGATAAATAGATAGATAGATAGATAGATAGATAGTGGTGAAGGAGACTCATGGCTCTTCTGAGCCAGTGTGTCTCCTTTTCCTTAATTGGTGTAGGGAGAGTTTCCCCTGCCTATGTAGTTTTAAAGAAAAGAAAAGAAAAACTACGTAGGCAGAGAAGACTCTCCCTACATCAATTAAGGAAAAGGAGACACATTGGCTCCAGAGAGCTGTGAGTCCCCTCCACCACAAAGTTTTAAAACAAAAAGAGTTAATGGGGGTCAGGAGGGTTACTGGAAGCACTTGGCTCCAGAACCTGGCTGTGAGAATTGTTTTTGTTCTCCATTGCACGCCTAGTGGTAACAAGTTTATGAGCATACTTAACAGAATGGGCATGCAGGCTGCGAGCAAGTTTCAAGGCACGTTGTTGGTCAAGTCCCAGTTGTCTAAGCTGGTTCAAGGTATGCTCTCTATAGCAGGTCCCACCAACACCCAGAAGGATGGTATGCAGAGTAACAGCTTTAGCAGGGATAAGTCTGCAGAGGTCTGCGTGCTGCCGCTGTGCCGCCTCCAACTGTTGTCCAGGCCTTGTATCTTCACAGTACTTGATTTCAATCAAGTGTACATGGCGCTGATTGACATTTAATTGATGGGGTTGTCGCACGCGGTTAGAGCCACTGATCCTCTGTGTTGGGTGCCTGCTGCGTAACGCATAGTGTGAACTGGAGGAGGAAGGAGAAGAAGAAGTGGGTTTGGCTTGGTAAGGAGTAATCAGTATAGCATCTGGACGGCTAGATTTGAGTCTAGATCTCTTGGGAAAATTACGTGGAAAGAGGTAAGGGGGGATAATTCTATTAGATGCATGTGCAGGAATTTGGAGGTTGTGCTGCGCCAACCTATCATCATTTCCTATGTCCGTGTTAACTAAACCTGCTCCCCAAGGGCTTTTGCTAAGAGCTTTGGTTATCATCCTTCCTGCAATATTGTGGCGTTCAGTTTTCATGCTGGCAATAATTTGATTCTGGCAGCCTGAGAGCATGTGGAGAGCGCTGTCTAATTGGTGACAGCCAGGGAGGGGGCATGAAGGATCAGTGGACCTCTTGAAGAGTACTGCATGTTTTTGGTTATAGAGGGTGCCTGTGCGATATTGAAGGATGGTGCGCTTCACAGGAAAGGAAATACTAGACATGTTCTTGAAGGCATTGCTGATATTCTTGTCAACGTGAGGTAATAGGCTCTGGTAGTAGGAGTAGTAACCTGTTTTGGGGTTGGCGTACCCAAGCCTGTGTTTTGTGTGCATGTGAAGCTTGAGAGCATTTTGAAGATTGGGGAGGTAGGTGAGCTTGGGAGCAGGTGGGGGGTCTGTAGATGTGCCCGTAGCATGTTCTCTTTTTTCCTCCTTGGCTAACCAAAATAAATGAGAAAACGGGTTCCCGCTGGGACCTGCGCTGGGAATCCCAGTATCAGCCATGCTATTATTGGTTTGTTTTGTCTGATAATTTGCAATAGCATCTGCACATTCATTACCGGCAATACCAGCATGTGATTTTACTTTGTATACACAAATATTGGTCTGTGAGTTGCTAATGAGGGTAGATATGGTTTTTAGTACATCCCCTTGAATGTGCTGTTTGTGTTTCTCAGGATAAATAATTTGCTTACGTATTTGATGAAGCGAGGTGAGACTGTCTGAAGCAATGTGTGAGTAAGAGTGTGTGATGGCAGCAGCAATCGCTGCCAGTTCAGCTCGGCAAATGGTGTTGGTAATTCCAGCACCGTGAGGCTCAACAAAATTTATGTTATTTGTGAGAGGGCAGTAAACACCTGCTCCAATTTCTTGTTTGCCATTTTTGGTATGACAGCTGCCATCAGTGTACGCCCATGTCCTCCAGTCTGGGACTTTTAGAGCAAGGGTGGGATTGGATTGGCTAGGCACAGAGACTACCCCATAATTGTTTATGAGTGGGCTGCTTGTATTTTTGGTAACTTGCTGCTTGTCAAAACGGAGGCGTTTACATTTCTCGAATCCAGGCATGACAGCATGCATGGAATTGAGAGTGGCATGGCTGCTGACACTGCGCAGTTTCCACCAGACCTTTGTATGTCTATCTATATCACTAGCCAAGCTCCGTAGCCAAGCTGAGTTATGGTTGTTTAGATGGACCCTTGCAGCAGTGTTCCAAACCGCAATAATTTGTATGTCCCAGGTGTGCTGAGGAAGAGGTATTTCTTGGTTGGGGCATGATTGGGGGGCGTCATAAGTAAGGTTAGTACGCGGGATGGTACCAAGTTCACAGCAGAGATGTGGATAAGCAGTGATGAGTTTGGAGTAGGGGTTGGTTATCATTTGTTTTCCCCAGACAGGGAGGAACATAAAAGTAGCAGTGGCCTCTGTGTTGAGAATGGCTGAGTAGATAGCATGACGCAGGGACTGGGTCATGGCACCCTCTTCATAAACGGGATGGCAGACAGAAAAACCTGAGAACCTAGATGAGAAGGAGTTATGGTAGGCACCAAAAATAATGTCTCGGGGGTCAGCGCTCCAGTAGTGCTGGTATTGAGGGTTATGGTCCAGCGGGGAGGCCATTTTTTCTTGAGTTACCAGGGCCCAATGCTGGAGGGCAGTATGGATGTGAATTGGCAGGGCCCGCGAGAAGGAGTCTTTAATCTTTGTGCTAGTGTACTTGTTTTCTAGCATAGTCTTGCGAGCAAGGAGCCCCTGCAGCTCAGAAGCAAAGCTAATGGGAGCAGGTGTTATGGCTTCGTGCAAGCCCGCAAACTTGGCCCTATAGAAAGCCTTGTAAAGGATTTGAAATCGGCTAGGGGTAATCATCCCAACACATTTACCTTGTGTGTTATAAATGCAGGCCATGTATGATTTGTAAATTTCTGGGAGGATAAGGGGAGGTGGAGCACTAGGGTGGGGGCTGTGTGATTCAGTGTCTAGTGATGTTTGATCAGGGATTTGTTTAACTGTGTATTTGACAAGGTCAATGTCATGCAGCCAGAATTCACTGCAACCAGTAGGTTTGATGTCTACTTGTGGGTTGGTGGGGTGTATGTCAAAGGTAACTTTATTTCGCAGTATTGTGTCAAGCTTCTGTTCCCAAGTATTAATTGTATCAAGTTTTCCAAAGCCTTGCCTCTCAAGGTTGGAAAGAGCAGAGTCTGCTGTGGGTTGGGAAAGATCAGGTTCGCTCTGCCTGGTTTCAAATTCAAGCAAATGCTGCCGGAATTCAGGCCAGATCTCTTTAAATTCCTCAGGCTCCCAGGAGGGCATCCAGGTGACCCTTATGAGCTCTTCTCTAGACTGGCACGCTCTGTCAATTTTTTGCGCATTGTTTAGGCCTACACAGGCGGGACATGACCATGTGTCAGCTGCATCAATATCTTGTCTTTGCCCATCAGTGTAGCAACCAAGTTCTTTCATGCATTTCCAGTGGTACGTGCGTTGGCAGACATCACAAATATACATATCATTGTACGGAGGTTTAGAGTTAATAGATTCATATCCTTCATGGTAATTGCAAATTTGGCAGCAAGCACACTTAATATCAGTTTTCTTTTTCTTTTCTTTTCTTTTCTTTTCTTTTCTTTTAATTTCCTTTCTTTCTTTCTTTCTTTCTTTCTTTCTTTCTAGATAGATAGATAGATAGATAGATAGATAGATAGATAGATAGATAGATAGACAGATAGATAGATAGGTGGATAGATAGATAGGTGGATAGATAGATAGGTGGATAGATAGATCTGCCTGCCGTACTCCTCTCAATCTGACCCCGGTATCCTGGAAAACAAGTGAAACTATCCTCATTGACAGATACAAAGGAGGAGAGACAGAGATATCAACCTACAGACCATTGGGCTTGCCAACACGCCCTACAAACTGTGGACCCATATGGTCATTAATGCGCTCTATGAATATGCAGAAGCACACTCTCTAATGAGTTTGACTCAAGCTGGTTTCCGTAAAAAAAAAGGCACCATCCACCAGCTTCAGAATGTCATCATGGAATTTGAAGACGCTAAAACTTTTGGGAAAGATATTGGGGCATTTTCTTTAAATCATCTGTTCTGGACTCCAGAACACCTCAGAGGCTGAAATAGCTTCTCAAATCTCCCTGGAATCCTTCATTGCAGCAATGCGGCGGCTATATTTAAGTAAGAGGCAGCAAGAGGGTCTTGTGCCTGAGACATATCAAGAAAAAGGAAGCCGACTCTGAGCATCTGACAGCTGAAGACGAATGAAGACTATTCCCTGGTGAGGATGGCAGTAGCCACCATGTCGCAGCAGCACAAGAGCCGGTCCTCTTCTGCAGCTCCAAGCTGTTAGGTTATAACCTCCTTCGTCTTGATCCTACATCTTTTTTTTTCCGCATTGATGCCAATGCATATGCCTGAGTAGATCAACGAGGTGAATCCCCAGAATGGTTTATTGCTATCAACCTTAAGGGTGCACGTACAGGTACATACATTGATTCATCCTCACATCAATGATATCAATCGATTGACTCAGAGCAAGCAGGTCTAAGGCGAGCGATGGGTGGTGTGCAGCAGATCATTGTGTTTCCTGAAGGCTGGCCAGTCAGGAAGATCTATGGTGAACCAAGCCAGATGGCACTTGAAAAAAATGGTTGGCGATCTAACCTGCAGCAGCTGATTATCCCTTCCCTTATAAGCTAACCTAATTAGGAGGCTGGCTGAGAGTGCCTTTTTTTGCTACCAGCTGCGAGGTAAGACATTTAGTTCCGTCTTTGTTTTTCCTTTCTGCTGGGCCATGTTTCCTTCTTTGCCTGCCTCATGTTTACTTTGACAGCAAAGTGGACAGCACGGTCCAGCAGCTCCCATGTTTCCGTATCTTCAATTTATGCAGGAAACTTTGTGCAGCCTACGCGCTTCTCCTTTAAGTTCAATACTTTTGAGCTTATATTTTAAGCTTCCTTTGCGCTCTTTCACAAGTTTTTAAAACACCTCTCCGCCTTTTGGTCTGTTTTATTTCATTTCTTTCTCTTGTTTATGAGATTTGAGACATGGTCTATCAATTATAACTTACCATTGCAAGCAATATAACAAATGGAAATGAGAGTGCATCTGTGCTTTTTTTTTTCAATCCACAATGCTCCGGGAAACTTTTGCCACTGTTGTACATCACAATCATCGAATTATTCCTGCAAATCACTCATTTAGTAAACACCTTGAAGTGAACCCCATTGTGCCTTTTATGGTTGATTACAACGATGCCACTGATACATTGACGATAAGCAAAATTTTCTCCAAAACAAAACTGCTCATCCACAGGAAACAAAAAAGTGGTCTTTGTTTATATGGCTGATCGCAAATTGCATGCAATGAGGGCAGCCTGCATCACCTCTCGCTCCTTCACTTTTTTCCTCGCTCCTCTGGCTTCTCCAATTGCTGCAAAACAAAGAGGTGCAAAGTAAGGTGTATTCAGCGCAGGCCTCTAGGCCAGGAGTTTCTAGATCAGAAAAAGCATCTTACGATATGGTTCTTACAGAGCAACACTCACCTGCTTTGACATATCCGAATATGCATCGTGCACGCTGCCTCCCTGCAACCGAGGTGGAAATTGACAGTACCCTGAACTCAAGAAAACCTAAATCCAAAAAGTCTTGAATATGGTGATTGTTTGCCCTAAAGGAGGCAGGTTCATGTTAGTTCAATTTAATACCCTTAAACAAATGACATACATTCGCAAACACGTATGTACAGAAGGTGTAGGGACTAAAAACAAGCGCCCTCGCGAAGAGCGCTTAAAAGGTTCATACCTGGACCAGGAAATGCATATCCTGCGTCTGCTTGCATAATAACACACACACACAACACGAGCAGTACCTTCGCTTCAGCCATAGACTCCCTCCTGTAGATGCCTCCGACTGCTTTCTGCAAAAGGATGGTGAAAAGAGGGGCCATGCTCATTGGTACTGCCCAGTTGTGAAACATAAGCTCAGAGGGATTCAGTAAGGTGCAAAGTTGGTATATACTACATTTTTGCAACTCAGAGCGCTGAGTTCATGAGTTCAGAGCATTTTGCAAGGCTGGAAATGGGGGATTTAAATATTGTGTGACTGTGGCTCTCAAATTGCCTGCAATACAGGTGCAGGTTGGGGAGTAGACACATGCTGTAAGCCACAACAATAAGCAGGGTAAAGTCATTTACAAAAACCATGCCTCCCTCGAGTGGAGCGTGATCTCTGCATGAAGTTTACCAAATGTGTAGGGTTGGCCAATTCCGTATAAACACGCCTTTTACATCAGCTCTTGGCAGGGACAATACAGTATGTATATGGAGTTGGCCAGCCCTACAAACTTGCCATCACATTTAGGAAGCCAACTGTTAACCCCTTCCTGAGCACAGCCCTCAACAGTGGACAAACTTAAGCAACCAGGAGGAGCAACCAGACATGGTGGAGCTGCAAATGGACTCGTTGAGCTAGAATGCTTTCTTGCTGCTTTGTGGGCAGCCTCTTTGTGTCGCTTCACAAGCTCGTTGACAGTTTGAAAAAACTTGGTATAATGGGCTCGAACAGCTTGCAAGGACGGTTGCATGTGTAAGGCTTTGATCCACTTATTTCAGATCTTGTAGATCAATAATAATTCAATTCATGAATTGAAACAGTAGCAGTGGATCCCTGTCAAAACCCTACCCCACACAGGAATGATGCAAACACTCAAGTTGCGTCTAGTATATACTCTTGAGATGTGCCTATTATGTACATATATGGTGTATACCAATATACCTCGCACCCTAGGATTCAGAATTTTGAAATGGATGGCAACAAAAGAAAGAAAGGCACACCATTGTTCTATTAATAGTAGTATTGACATCAAAAACAAATTGCCGTTCACCCCCTGATTGGCCCCCTTCCCCACCTTCTGGTTGGACTCCAACTCGTCATAGGCCTTCCCAAAGTTGCGCTGGGCAACGTCCTCCTTCATCTCCTGCATGGTTGGACAAAGTGTGGCTTGCAAATTTAAAAGAAGGGTCGTGTAGGAACATACGAAACCAATTGCAGGTGTGCGGGTCCGCATGCTGGACTGGTCAGATCAATTATCAGCTCCATATCTGCTGCTGCCTAGAATTCACATGCACATTTACAACAAGCGCAAGCTTAGCTGGTACTCCTCAACAGAAGCCCAGCCGCAGGGTATAATCTGCGCAATAAATCCCCTGGGGGCACCGGCCTGTCTGCAAACAGAGTGAACGAACCTGAGTCATGTGGAAGTGCTCGTGCTCGGACATTTTGCTCGTCAAGAAGAACAGGGTGAAACGCGTGTGGGATTTTAAATTTAATAAGATGAACGAAAGTTACTTATTGATAGTCATAAGGCCCCGTTAGTCATCGCAATCTTTGCAACTGTTCCTGAAGAGGCTCATCATGATAAATCAAATCAGACAATTTATGTTCATTTGTAACTTTTAGTTGATCACTTCCTCTGTCGCTCTCCCTCAGGATACTCAGTTTGCCCCCATCGGACCTGGGACGTTCCCCTTCTATTTGTACAACCAAAACAGATATTAGGAGTGATCACCTTGTTATTGTGGTAGAATCCATTATTGCATTGCACATCATCGCTGCTTGTCTATACAGAAAATGTAGCACTTGCGCGGCAAATGTAGCATGCTGCGCACCCAGCAAGTGCAGCACCCAAGAGGAAGAAAGGCTGTAGAGGCCAAGGTATCTTAAAAGATAATAAAATTTTGGGGGAGAGGAGATGTGAAGAAGAGGCCTGCGCATACCAGGCTAGCACACTGTTTGGGACTCACGGAAGCGTCAGCGCTGGCTACCGACCAACCTTTAAGAGGTAATTACCATACCTGCTGTGCGATTAAACGAGGCACAGAACTGCTTGCAATTTCAAACTCTAAAATCTAGTACTTGTTACCTGTGGCATGACAAATGATAAGTCCTCAGGTTTTTCATAGAGTTCAAGGTTCACTTGACAACATCGCACAGGCACCCTCTCTGACCAAAGCGGTTTGCTCCAAAGGATCCACATACCTGTAATGCTCCCTCCAGGCTTTCATTAATTATACAGCGCACCCCACGTGCTGGCTGGCTGCCAAAATCATATCATCTCCAGCATGAAAACTGAACACCACAATGTTGCTGGAAGAATGATAACAAAAGCTCATACCAAAAGCCCTTTGGGAGCAGGCTTAGTTAACACAGACAAAGGAAGTGATGACCGGTTGGCGCAACACAGCCTTTAATTTCTGCATATGCCTCAAACAAAACTACACCCCCTCACCTATTTCCTCGTAGTTTTTCTTTAAGATCTAAACTTACCTCCAGTCGTCCTGTTGCTATCCTGGTTACCCCTTACCATGTCATAACCAGTTCTTCTCTTCTTCTTCCTGCTCACACCATGCGTTACGCAGCAGGCACGGCACCCCACACAGGTCCAATACAGCTATCCGCGTTAGACAACCTCACCAACTGAATGCAGACTAGCGGCATTCACATTTGATTAAGTACTGTGAAGACAAGAGGCCTGGACAACAAGTAGGGGGCCGCCTTGGTGCTGTCTTTGTGCGCTCTATCCCAGGCCGATATGCCCACCTTGATCCCACTAAGATCCCTCCTTTAGGCAGGGACATTCATCTTGTTGGGTTCAAGTCCTGCCCTGATACCAAGCCTTATGCCACTCTGGAAGCTGCAGCAGCCCAACATACCAGCACTTAAGCCAGGCTCAAAAACTGCAGCTCAAGAAACCCGAACAGGAACAACAAGATGGCTTCGCACATCATCTTAGTTGGTGTGGCAGGCACTGTCTATAATGACTACACCATTAAACCTCTTATTAATTGGGTTTAAGCAGACAAAAGTCTAAATCATTAGCATCCAATTGAGCTGGCATGCCATCCAGAAATGAACAACTGTTATCAACACCAGACATGCTCTTCATTTTCAGAGGCTTTTAGGGGGGGGGTGCTGGACATGTGGCGGGGGAGAGCGGGAGAAGGAAAGTCCGGGCTTCCAGGAGCACGCCCGACAACCTTCCAGATTCCCATTAGTCCTGGCTTTCTCCTAGGCTGGCTGTGTCTAGTTTAGGTTTGAGGACCCTTTGGTGAGACCCTTGCTAGCTTGCTAGTGAGGGAGTTAACCGATCGGCCAGAGTCTCGGGCTGTAGGCCAACCACTGGTAACCCTTGTAAGATAACTTTTTCTTAACGCACGCGGCCTTTGGCTACGTAGACTTTCCTTTCCTTTCTCTCCATACCATTTCCCTGGATATTGGTGGACCGTCTTACACCGAGCATACCCTGGAATAGAAAAGACTAATTTTAAAGGCAATGAGAACATTCTACATCAAACAAGGAAAAGGAAGCCGAATGGCTCAAAGAAACGTAAGTCTGCCTCACCTTGTAAATCCTGTTAAGCCTCCCTCATCTGGGGGTAAGAGGGGAGCTAACGTGGGTGTGAACTTGAACCAAAAAAACAAGTAGGGCTGGACCACCAATGTGCCATTAAGCTTGCTCGTAAACTTCATGCCCATTGTGTGAAGTATTGCCCACTAGCTTGTTACCATCATACCAACACACCATTGTAACTTGTAACTTACCATCAGGCGCGCTATTGAAAACAAGACACCCCGAGTCCTCACTGCCAGTCCTGGAGCCGGGTGCTTCCAGAAACCCTCCAGATCCTTACTTGCCCTTTCTGTTCTGTCGCTTTGCGGTGGCGGGGATTCACGGCTCTTTGAGCCAACGTGTCTCCATTTCCTTTATTAATGTTAATAAATGGTAGGGTTTCATGCCTACATAGTTTTCAAGAATAAAGGTTGGTCACATGTCAGACACCATCGGCACAGCAGCTACCAGGCAAGAAAAAGTTAATGGAGGTTACCTCCTCATAATCATTCCTCTTGGCAACCCAGCTTAGAAGGCATAATGCATGCTCAGAGTTGAAAACGTGTTTAATTTCTGACGCATTCCGAAAAAAAGTAAAAAGGAAGAAACATGTAGGCAGTGAGAACACTCCCTACTTCAATCAAGGAAAAGGAGACACATTGGCTCAAAGAGCTGCCAGTCTCCCCACCAGAATTCCCTAATGGTGCATCTGGCGCCTCTTTTAAACGTCGCCAGTGAGCCCACACTCTGTTGCCTCAGTGTTGCCGGCACACCTTCTGCATCTACCAGCACGCATTCCCTATTAATACATTTGGCGCCTCTTCTTCGCGCCAAGGTCTGCCAGTGAGCCCACAATTTGCTGCCTCAGTGTTGGCGGCACACCATCTGCATCTACCAACACCTGCATGCAATCAAGAATGAATATTGTATTGCATCTGTCAAAAACAATTTAATCAATTAGTACGGCCCTTGGCCTTCTTGTTGAGTCCAACTTGAAACAACTTTTTAACAGATGCTTAACAGAACGATTGACTAGCGACTCTACTTTTGAGGGGAAAATTTATGCTCGCATCAATAACATACAATGGTTGCAACACCACGCAGTCGTGAAAAGAAATATTCCACTGTGCATGATGCTGACATAAACATCTTATTTGGCATCGTCTTCTATTTTTATGTTCCGTTCGTCCCTGTCAAACATCCTTAATTTTTGTTGTTGTTGTTGATCCTGCTGTCTGGCCAAGGTAATCAAAATACGACAAATCACGTTGGTTTGTTTGAATGTTGCTTGAATCATCCCAGGAGTATACAGCTCGTCCACCTCAGTTTAGTGCTGTTTCCTCCTCAGAATGGCGGTCAAAATAACAAGGTATACCATCAAAGGCATGCCATCAATCAAAGGCATACCATCAAAGGCATGCCATCATTTAAAGGCGTACCATCAAATCAACCATCCATTGGTACCCTCGACGCCTGTTACGAGGACTGCGGCATGCTTCTAGCATTCTCTCCTCCATGTCCAGGCGGGTTTGTATTTAGAAAATTAGATGGATAAGCATACGGGATCCATACTTCACTGCCTGGCTTTTGAGCAGATTTTAATCCCTAAATATTTTGCTTTAATTCACTATGAAGCATGTAACAAACTCTCAACGTAGGCACATATTTGTTCATCTTAAATAGTGCATACTAGGTTTTGGAGAGGTGTAAAACCGTGTATGCTTATGGCCAATGACATAGGATTAGTTTAACTGAATAGCAAGTTAATCCAACACAGGCCTTGCGCAGTTCACACACACACACACACACACACACACACACACACACACTAATTCCATCCCATCGTTTTCTTTCACCGTGCTTCGTGCCACAACAATCATGTCCTGACCTATCAACACCTATCAATGTTCCAAGCAGGCTGTTGAAGCTGAAAACCAAAGGATGGACAACAGCCCATGCGGATGACCTTCTCCCTTTGCTCACCTGTGGCCAATGGCACACCAGCGAGCAAACCGCCTCCCGGACAGCCTTAGCCTGTAGCCAGAAAGGAGTGCCAGTCTAAAGGTCAGACAGGTAGGATTATGAAGAAAAAGCATGAAAGATCAGAGGCTTGGCAGTACACAGCAGCAAATGCAGAAGTGCCCTGCCTGCAATGAGCTACGAAGGCAAAGGCAGGCTGGTCAACCAAAAACGCAGAACATGGCGCACACACCCACACCCGTACCCACACCCACACACCTGCGCGCGCCCCTGCCTCTGCTGTGCCCGCACCCTCTTCTGCCTCTCCTTCAACTCCGCTGCCCTGCCAACGCTCCATGTTGATGCCGGCCCCTCCTCCACAACCTCTTCTTGCACACTAGCTTGCTCACTTACACCAGCAGGGCTGGCTTGGCATAAGCCCTGTCCTTCCCTTACTACGACAGACAAGTCGTGGTGTAGACGATCGGACATGGAGTTTGATTGCCTGAGTTCAAGCTGTTGGGGTGGATGCTGAGAGGGCTGAGCCGGAAGCTGCTGCGTAGCTGCTTCTGGCAACGGGGCTGCAAAAGCTGGTGTGGGCGCTGAGGTCTCTCCCGCCGCTTCGGGCGGTGTGTGCTTGTGAGGTGGTGAGGATATGACAGCTGGTGTGGGGTTAATCCTGCGGGAGAGCTCTAGCTCCAGATCACTCTCGAACATCCAGGCAAGCTGCTGCATGCGCTGCGTGAAATGCTGCGTAGGCAGGGCCAAGAGCCCGGGGCAACGTAGGACCAGCTGCGCATGGAAAAGCACCACAGGGCTGGTTTGGATGAGGCCGGCTGCACCCTCATCACTTACAGACGTTCAGGGGGCCATTCAAAGATGTGAATGCGGCAGATAAACGGGCCATCCAAAGGATATGATTGTAGCTGACATAGCTGATAATTGGGCCATTCAAAGGTTATGAACGTAGCAGATAAATGGGCAGCGCAAGGGGCCCAGGGCAGCGGTGGACCAGCTGTGGTAGAGGGTGTATAGTTATGCAGCTGCATACTATATAATAAGGCATGCTTGATTGAGTGCCCTTGAAGACTAACTGTGGGGTGGAAAACAATATGTAAGGCATGAGGCAGCCATGTTTGGGCCAGGGTTCCAGTTGCTGGGAGCACGGACTGGGGCCCTGAGCAGCTCGAGTAGAGCAGATGTGCCAAGAAAGACGGACAGCAATGAGCGTGTAGTAATCTCACATGTCCACACAGGCGCAAACATTGACACAGAGCGTGTAGTAATCTCACATGTCCACACAGGCGCAAACATTGACACAAACCTCTGTGAACAAAGAGAGCAATTTCAAAAAGTGCAGGTGCAAACACTGACAGTCATATGCACCTGGTGCCCGCACTTGATACAAGGACATGCAGTAGTGAGGAGCATTTCGCAATGGCCGCAAGCTGGGCATGCACACCAAGTGCTGCACGCACAAATGCAAGTTTTACACAAGTGCAGTAGCCGTGTCACACACACGCACACACGCACACACACACACACACACACACACACACAAGGCACCCACACCTGCTTGGCATGTTGCAGTGGGATGCCCAGGTGTTCGGCGATGGCAACGAGCTTGGCGCGCAATGACCCAGGGGATTGGGTCAGCAGGTGCGGCTCTGCCAGTGCCAGACGGAGCGCCACACTGTGCTGCGTCTGTCCTTGCTGACTCTCTACTTGCTGCGCCATTATTTCTTGTGCCGCTGCGCTTTGCTGTGCCACTCTTTGCTGCGCCTGGCTTTGCATGGGGGAGGGGCTCCTCTGCCTCTCAAAGTCTTGATCAGGGATGGAGCCTGGGCTTAATCTGACACTTGCAGCAAAGCTTGGTGCTAGGCCTGATGCTTGCTTTTGAGCCTGGACTGAGCTTGGGCCCATGCTCGCTGCAGCATGCAGAGCGCCAAAGTGTGCTGGTTGCTGTTGCGGAGTGGCGGGGCTGAACAGAGCTGCCATGCCGTCCAGCTTGTGTGCGAGGGTGCCGGGGGAGTGTGTGAGCAGCACAGGCACTCGGAGCACCAGGTCAAGCACCTGCGTGTGTGTGTGTGTGTGCGTGTGTGTGTGTGTGTGAGAGCAAAGAACTTGAATGAGGATACCCAGGCGGACTTATGAGTGTGCATGCAGACACTCAGGTATTGAGCAAAGCGCAAGGGTGATTCCTCATTTTGTTAATTGGATCGGAGATCGGGAAGGGCAACCTGATAGCTTTAACTAGGCATATTAGGAGGTCACCTAGGTTATAACTGCCTGTGCAGACATTTCCAGGGTGCTCTCAATAAAAGGATTTGCATCCTCTGCGCAGAACCTCATCGAAAGATAACCAAAAGTGTGTGTACCTTCCACCTAGAACCTGACTGCTTAGGCCATTGAAATCAAGGTAATTTGCATATCAGTAGATCCTGATGCTCTTTAATTCAATTCCCATTTTTGCATGACATCCTCAGCACAGAACCCGGTTCCTGATGTATTGCAGAGCCCAACTTTTTGCAGGGAAGCCTTGGGCAGCTCCCACTGGGAAGGCCCCATTGACATGTTCCTTGGACTTCAGTCAAATTCATGCTGTCCAGTCTTATTAGCCTTGCCAAAATAGGCTCCAGCATGGCCAAAACCATCCCAGCACTGTGTTCACTGCAGCTCCTCTGCATAGTTACTGAACTCAGTGTCACACTTACTAGGCAGTACATCGGTCCCTCCATGCATGCTGCAAAGCCTCATCCATGGTGTACTTGACGTAGAGCAAGGCGTTCAAATGCTCCCACTACTGCCAACAAGCTTTCCTGGTGTTGGCTGATGCACAGCAAGCTCACTAGGCCTTGTTTGATGCAGAGCAAGCTCACCTGGGCTTGATTAAAACAGAACTATTTCACCTTGGCTTGGCTGGTGAAGGGCAGCCTCGACCTTCATACTGCAAAACCTCTTCCATTCCAAGGGGCTCGAATGCTCCCACTACTGCCAACACACTCACCTGGGCTCGGTTGAGGTAGAGCAAGCGCTGAAAATCCTGGACCTTGGCCCCTAAGCTGCGCGGCTCATGAGCAAGCAATGAGGGGCACTTGCGCAGGCAGCCGCGCACACGTGGCTCAGGCACTCCCCAGACAGCAGCCAGCTCCTGCACCTGGGCCTGAACATCACATGGAAGTAAAAAAAAGGTGATGGGGCGCAGCTCATGAGCAAGCAGTGAGGGGTACTTGCGCAGGTAACTACACATAAGTGACTCAAGCACTCCCCAGATGGCAAACAGCTCCTGCACTCGAGCCTGCACACAGAGAAGTCAAAAGTGATGATCAGGCATCATGAGATGAAGGCCAGATGTAGGTAGGATGTAGTGGAACCTGCAAGCACTTTCAACGGAGCCTTGCGTTGCAACACCATATTACCCTACTTCTGAGTCACACATTAAAATGCTCAGGTCCAAGCCCACCCATTCCCGCTAATTGAGCAAAAGAGAGCAAATTTACACACATTAATCTGCTCAGGTTCAAGCCCCCGCAACCAAATCAGGTGAACAAAAGAGAGCAAATATACACACATTCATCTGCACAGGTTCAAGCCTCCCCAATCTAACCAGGTGAACAAAAGAGAGCAAATATACACACATTCATCTGCACAGGTTCAAGCCTCCCCAATCTAACCAGGTGAACAAAAGAAAGCACATATACATGGTCCTTATGCAAAGGAGCTGCTGGACCAGCAAGCCGCTTGAACACACATATGCACACATACACAGGCATGCCTGCAACTGCACACACAATCGCAAGGCATGCATGCACACACATAGGCATGCCTGCAATCGCACGCACCCACACCCACCTCCACTCACTTACACACACACACACACAACAGGCATGCCTGCAATCGCACCAGTAGTGCATCAGGCTCCCGCTTCAGCAGCTTGGGCTGCTGCAGCACACAGGCTGCAGCCTGGGAGGCGCTCATGCCAAGTTCTGTGCGGAGCCAGTCCATGGCAGCCTTGAGAGACCGAGGGGGGACCTGGAGGAGCGAGAAATCAAAAGCTTACAAGAATGGGGAAGGGGGGTGTAACTCTGTGTGCATCGCAGGCTGGATGACATGGAAGCCAAGCAAGCTGCGTGTATAGATGAAAGGGTAGCCAAGCAAGCAGCATGAATAGATGAAAGCTGCATTGGACAAATGTGCTCAGGAGCATTGCAGGAAGGATGCAAGGAACCAGCAAGCAAAAGCACGCAACGATGGCGCAGGAGCATTGTGGACAGGCCATACTAGGCCCTCACAGGGGCACTTCGACGACATGGGTCACCAGTTTTTAATTACATTACATTGTTACCACCCAAATGAAGTCATGGGCCCTTGTCCTTGCAATTAGTATTCCATGCAACATAGCATGCGCTGTGTGCAAGGCAGAGGCACCGATGCGTTTCCAATGGCTGCATGCATGCCCAATAATTGAATGCACTGTGCAAGGAATGCGTGTCAATGCACTTCCAGCACTGCACAGGGAATATGAGCCAATGCGTTTGGCAGCTGGAAGGCCAGCTCATGAGCGACCACAGCACAGAGCTGGCATGGCTGCAAGTCTGAAATGCACGCAGTCACGCTGCACACGTTGTTCATGGCATGATGACGTTTAGTGGCGATGCTGCATGCTTCTTGAGGGAATGGGAGTGCGAGCTTGGAGGTGCTTGCCTGCCCCTCTATCATCATGCCTGCTGCAATCTGTGCACAAACAATTGAGGTTACAAACTTCCCACAAAAACGCGCCTTGTAAAATTGACGAGAACTGCACCACCTGTGGAAGTCACACCTGCCGGTTTTGCAGAGCCGGGTTGCGGGCAACAAAGGCACAGCGCTGGGATATCTCGTATTTGCACAACGCATGCAGACAGTTACACACACAAACATTCCTTGCAAATGAAGAGAAATGTACCACCTAAGGGAGTCACACCTACCAGGAGCAGAGCCGGGTCGCGGGTAACCAAGGCGCTGCGCTGGGCAGCCTTGGAGTGTGGGCCAAGCAGTGCACACAGCGCCCTCCAGCTGCAGCCCACCTGCATGAAGCATGAACGATTCAGATGTACCCTTGTGAGTTTGCACGAAACCATGGCGCTGCGCTGGGCGGTCTCGGGATGTGGGCCTGACAGTGCACACAGCGCCCTCCAGCTGCAGCCCACCTGCATGAAGCATGAACGATTCAGATGAACCCTTGTGAGTTTGCACGAAACCATGGCGCTGCGCTGGGCGGTCTCGGGATGTGGGCCTGACAGTGCACACAGCGCCCTCCAGCTGCAGCTTACCTGCATGAAGCATGAACAATCCAGATGAACATGCTTCTTCAACAAATAAGAGTACAAAAAGGAAATGTAAGTGTTCGATAAGAGCTTGCACGAGCATGGCTCATGACCTGGAAGGGCAGCAAGACTCCGTTCCAGATGCCGTCAAGGTTTAGCTGCTTTGAAGAGTCGCTGTTTCAAGGGCAGCTGGAACTGGTAGCTCTAAACAGGGCATCAGGCCTGTGGATGAAAATTGGCATTCGCCTCCCCTGCACCACCTTGAGCAAGGGCCTGGATGCTCCTGTGACCATCAGCGCAACCATAGCCAGCCTTCGCCAACCTTCAAATTTGGCCAGATCTAGCCGACCTCTTAACCTCGGAGAGCCTTTGTCTCCCTTCACCTAGCTACCCTGCTGACCATGGGGACAACAACCCTGCGCTGCTCCCCTGACCCAAAGTGAGCCCTGACCCAGAGTGAGGAACCTGCGAGACAAAATAGCACCTCTGTGAAACAGCTTGCAACCTCAATCTTGCAAATGGAATTGCCAGGGACCTTAAACTTGTTGCTGGACTGCAGCGTGGCGCACCTTCACACCCTCCCGCCATGAAACTGTCTGTCCTCAATGCAACATGCCCTACTGCATCGCGTCCGGGCTCACCTCTCTGAGTGGCGCCACCAGCAGCGCAGGGCACGAAGCCGCAATGCCACGGACATCGATGACGCCGTACCCCTCGCTACCCACTCCACGCCCGCCGATGCCTGTGCCCCTGCCGCTGCTGCTGCCGACGTTTCTGCCTCCGCTGGTGATGCTGCCTCTTGTGCTGCTGCGGTTGTTGCCCACACTAAGAGTGGGGCGTCCCCGGTGCCCCATGCCACTTGCGTAGTCGTCATCCATATCTGCACCCTCCATGAGGGTGAGATGGAGCACTTGGGACCGGCTGGCCCTGGTGCCCTTGCTGCTGCTACTGCTGCTGCCGCTGCTGCTGTCACTGCCATGTGCGCGCCTGCCCAAGCTTTGTTGGCTGGCCAAAGCTGAGGTGCTACCGCCTGGCCCCCCTTGGCTGCCTCTTCTCATGGTGCTGCTGCCCCCCATAGCCATCTGATTATATGGCAGCGGTCCAGGAAGAAGAGCTGAGGACTGGGCGGCAGCAACCGCCCCCGCAGCAGCAGCAGATGGGGAGGCTGGCTCTACTACCCAATGCAGGCCTGGGGCGTAGAACACCGAGGGCGGGAAACTGCGGAAGGGGTGCAGGCATGGCTCCTGTTGCTCCTGCTGTTGCTGCTGCTGCTGCTGTCCTGGCCCACTACTGGTGCCACTGCTGCTGCTGCTGCTGCTGCTGCTGCTGCTGCTACCATAGCTAATCAGGATGTTGCTGGCGCACTTCCCAGACAGGAAGCCCATCTCACTGCCCCCCCCACCCCCACTGCCATTCGAGTCGCTGCTGCCATCTGAGCGGCTGCTGTAAGCACGCAAGCCCCGCACATACTCCCCCCAAATATCCTCTTTACCAAACGGCTGCCTCAGACCTTCTCCCCTGCGTCCCCCACTTGAGGCTTGAGACCAGGAAGGGCTGCTTTGCCTCTGCAGGCCGCCGCCTGCTGCCCAAGGACCACCCCCGGCGTCAGGTCCGCTCAGAGCACTTGCAGGGATGCTGTCGTGGGTGGCAGTGGCGTCAAAGGTGGTGGCAGGATAAGGCTTGCCCTGAGACAGCAAAGTTCCTGGGATGCGTGGAGACCAGGTTGCAGCAGGGTGGGCAGAAATTGAAAGGTCATCTGAGCGGCACCAGCCAAACAGAAGCGGGCGTGTGCAAAGTTCACATAGACAGGGAGCCAGCACATGGTGTGAACAAGACATGGGCTTGTGAGCAGCCAACACACAGGTAGAAACAGGTGATCGCTCTTGAGGTTACTTTCACTTTAGCTTCCCTTTGCTTGCAGATTTGCTTGCTCGACAGGAAAGCTGCAGCAGGCCCTGCTGGTGCGGGGAGTGCATGCACAACACACACATAGTTTGTAGATGAGAGACAAACAGCCCTGCAATACGGGCCACAAATCTGTGCTGATGCGCACGTCCAAGCAAGAGGGGCAACAAAAAAATGCAACTGCCTCTGAGATGCTTTTACACACACACACACACACACACACACACTCGCAGAGGCCATAGTCTATGCAAGAGGCACACAGCTGGCATAAGCAGCACGGCACATCCAGCTCCCTTTGCCACAGTTCAAATCTCGCTGCAGCAAATCCAACTCACTAATGAGCATGCATTTTTTTCGCGAGCACAGCCAGTAATCGCACGCCCACCAACGCTGCCAGGAAAACTGATAGAGTATAGCTTTTGTCGAAACTTCCCAATGGGACAGAATTTATCTGTAAATTGAGTTTTGAAGCCACTGACTGGAATTAGGGATGGCTTCATCAAGAGGTATGTACCACAAAATGCCAAGAAAGGAAAATTCAGGAAGGAATGTATGGGCCGTCTTGCACAATAGTACCACAGGTGCTACGATGAGCCTTCATGGTGGCGGGGTGGGAAACTGAGGGTGCTTTTCCCCTGGACGAGGACTAATGGGCGGCAGTAGAAGATCTGAGATGGACTGGACACCGTGTGTGACTGCTGCACTTTGAATTTATGCAAAAGGGCATTGCCTGGATGCACCTGGATGCAAGCAAAAGGGCAGTGCCTGCAATGCAATGCCTGTTTCAACGCCTCTGCACAAGCGGACAGTGCCACACCCTGGATGCAAGCAAAAGGGCAGTGCCTGCAATGCCACGCATTCTAGCCTGCTAAATTTCCCCAGAATGCTTGCTGCTGGTTCGGTGCACGCATCTTCCTCTGTATGTGCAGCCCCCAAAAGTGTGTGTGCATCGACGCTGCCATAGAGCATTGAAAAGACACAAGGAACATCAGATCTTGGTAGGCACACAAAGGCACACAAGAATAAGGCTCTGCCAGTCTCAGTGCTTGCCCACAAGCAGACGCTGCTGCACCCCAAATCCCTGCAAAAGGATGAGGCTGGGAGGAGTAAGCTGCAAGGCACACAAGAGGCTACAGGGCCCCTAAATGAAAATACTCCACACCTTCGAGCTGCAACAAGCGCCTCTGTAGGGCAGCAGAGGGCAAAGCGATGAGCATGAAGAACTCCGTGGCTGGCAGCCTTGTCAAGACACTCTGCAAAGAGAGGGAATACATGAGGAGGAGATGAAGAGTCAGAAGAGAGAAGAGGAGGGGGCAAAGCTATCAGCATGAAAAATCAGGTGGCTGGCAGCCTTGTCAGGACGCTTTATGAAGGGAGGGTATAAAGGTGGATATGGAGGAGTCAGAAGAGGAAAAAGGAGGGGGCAAAGCGATGAGCATGAAGAAATCTGTGGCAAGCAGCTTTGCCACAGGGCGTCAGAGTTGTGTGTATGTGAGAGAGAGAGAGAGAGAGAGAGAGAGGGGGGGGGGGGGGGGGTATAGCAAGGAAAAGAAGAGGGGAAGTTAGGGGCAGGAAGTGCAAAGAATGGGAAGAGAGAAAGCAGGAGGAAGAAGGATAAAGTCAGAGAGAGGAGCAGGAAGAAAGAGAGTGGCAAAGCAATCAGCAGGTGAGCAGAGAGCTATGTGGCTGGCAGGTTTGCAAACTCCTTCTCAAGTAGTCATTTGAAAGCTTAAAAAACAGGGCTATGCGCAAGCTGCAGCAGATCAGAAGGACAAGAGCGTGCTTGCAAGATAATGCACACATGCACGCACAACTGCAAACATATGCATTCATGCACCCGCGCACGCACACCCACCAGGCCAGCCACGCGCGTTCGTGCTTTGGCTTCCGCCTGGGCCGCCCTTCTTGCCACCCTCCTCAACGCAGTAGCAGCCTGCCTGCTTTTCTGCTCCGCTTCTGCCTCTTGTGCTGTGACTCTGCTCTGTTCCTCCATCTCCATCCCTGGACATGTGGCTTTTGACTTGGGTTGGTTGAAGTTGACAGCAGAGTACTGCAGTGCGTGCATGTGCGGCTGGGCAGAATGGTAGGGTGTGGAAGGAGCAGGAGGAGGGTTGGGGGCATAGGCGTGAGCAGAGCGGGGGGCAGAAGGGCGGACGAGCATTGTGCTGTTGCTGCTGCTGCTGCTGCTGCCACTGCTCCTGCCACTTTTGTCTTGTCGCTCTGCACCTGGTTTTGCCCTGCCTTGCAGAGGCTCCGCGATTGCGGCTTCAGGTGGTTGTGGGACAAAGGCGGGTGAGTGAGAGGCAGGCTGGGGCACAGAAGCAGACGACACTGTTGCTGTCGCAGGTGGAGGATTTGACGGGGATGTGGCAGAAGGTGAGGTCAGTGCTCGTGCTGGTGCTGGTGTTGAAGATGTATGGGGTTGGCTTGAGAGGTCAGCAGCAGATGGGCTGGAGGACGGCGAGGACGAGGGGTTCGTCGGAAAGGAGGGGCTCGATGGAAGGGGTCGCAGAGAGGGATGCATGGAGCTTTGCGCATCATGGCTCTGATTCAACTCAGGGTGCTTGGGAGTGTGGGGGTGTGAGAGTGGTGGTGAGGTTTGGGGCGAGGGGGAGCTCTGGCTGTCAGGGAAAAGCTGGGGCGGCGACCATGGTGTATGGCCTGGAGTCGGCTTGGGTTCGCTGGAGCTCTGCAGGTGAGGGGAAAGTGCACCAGGTGAGTGTTGGTTGTGCAAATTTTGCAAACCCGCCTGCAATGGTCATCAAGGCATCACACTGCTTTGTTTTAGACAGTTGCCATGTACTGAAGTGGACCCGGGGCAAATGGATTCCCTGCAGAACTCTGCAGGTGGGGGGAAAGCGCAGCAGGTGGGTGCTGACAAAGGGCACTCTTGAGTGCAAGTCTTCCCACTGTGGCACCATGCTGTTTGTGTGACTGATTATCATGTGTTTGCTGGAGCAGAAGATGGCAAGGGGCAGCATGTGAGACAGAAAAGAAAAGCAAAACTATGCAGGCAGTGAAAACACGCCCTGCACCAATTGAGAAAACAAGGATGACTGTAGGGTCGAGGAACCTTGCATTCCCTTCGCCAAGAGAAGAAAGGAAAAAAAGGTGCAGCTAGTAGAACCAAATACTGCACACTGTGAGAGTTTGTCTACGCACAACACGGGGGCATCGCTAATTTGTTTGCGTCTCGCAGCATGGTGTCAGTGTGTCAGGGCCAGGTGGCAGGTGCAGCAGGTACTTTCAAGGTCAGGGTGCTAGGTGGCAGGTGCAGCAGGTACTTTCAAGGTCAGGGTGCTAGGTGGCAGGTGCAGCAGGTACTTTCAAGGTCAGGGTGCTAGGTGGCAGGTGCAGCAGGTACTTTCAAGGTCAGGGTGCTAGGTGGCAGGTGCAGCAGGTACCCTCAAGGTCAGGGTGCTAGGTGGCAGGTGCAGCAGGTACTTCCAAGGTCAGGGTGCTAGGTGGCAGGTGCAGCAGGTACTTCCAAGGTCAGGGTGCTAGGTGGCAGGTGCAGCAGCTTCCAGGGTCAGGATTAGGGCACACACACACACATTAGGGCTCTGCAACAGGCGTGAGTTGACCCTGAGCAAGGCGTCAATGTCAGGGCTAGGTAGCAGCAGGTGCGGCAGCTTTCAGGGTTGAGCTAGGAAGCAGGTAAGGAAGAGGGAGCAGGCTCAGGGCACAGTGTCAGGTGCAGAGTGGATTGAGGGGGAGCAGGCTCAGGGCACAGTGTCAGGTGCAGAGTGGACACAGGGCAAGGGGACAGAGCCAGGGACAGGAAGCAGGAGAGTCACAGCCAGGGTGTGATGCAAATGCTAAAGCTAAGTTCAAGCATTGCATATGTTGATATATACACTCACACACACCTTGACTTGGTACGCGTGCTGCGTTAGCCCCAGCACACGTGCAAGGGCTTCCGCCCGGGCAGCCAAACGCTCCGGAGGGGCCACCTCCAGGAACTCAGGTTGCCGTGCAACAAGGCCAGCAAAGAGGGTGGGGTGCAAGCCTAAAGCAGCGGCCATCTGGCGCACCTGAGGCCACAGTCAGTGTGTGTGTGTGTGTGTGTGTGTGTGTGTGTGTGTGTGTGTGTGCGCGTGTGTGTGTGTGCGCGCGCGTGTGTGTGTGTCTGTGCGCACGCGCGCGCACGTGTGTGTGTGTGTGTGTGTGTGTGTGCGCGCGCGTGCATGCGTGTGTGTGTGCGCGTGCGTGCGTGTGTGTGTGTGTGTGTGTGTGTGTGTGTGCGCGCGCGTGGGTGCTCGTATGTCAAGCTCAGTGTTACGTAGACCTCTAGATAGGATAGGAGAGTTGAAACTCATGGTGTTGGTAAGTGGAATTGCCGCATTCCATGCATCTCGAGCATGCAAATTCTCACCTGCGCTGCCACAGCATGCTAATGCCATCTAAAACCAATTAATCTGAGTGATCAAACAGGCGATCCTCACCTGTGCTGCTACAGCTGCAGGGGTGGCATCTGAGCGTAGCACTTCAGGCTGACGGGCTGCAAAAGTCAGCACCTGCAATTGCAGGAGGGCATCAACATGATACACTGGGACTTCATTGTGGCTGACGGACAGCAAAAGTCAGCACATGTGCTTTGAGAAGGGAAGTACCAAGTGTTAGAAAGAAAGACTGTGCTTGCCAAGTCTGGCCGCGTGCATTAAGGAAAGGTCACCTGCCCTGAAAGGCAGGGCCCCACCACACAGACCAAGAGGAAGAGCAAGCACAGAAGTCTACTCCAGCAAGTTGGCCCCCACCATGGGACCTAAGACACGACTGTCAGGCAGGCCCTGTCCAGTAAGCTTAAGACCCACCCCTAAGCCCTAAGTATGCCCTCCAACATCCCAGCATGGGCCCCCCTCTTCCCTATGAGAGCCAAGTGTTACAGGGAAAAGCACCAAGTCAGAAGGCATGATGTAAAAGAGCATGACAAGCATGAAAGGACAAGCTGACGAAGCACGAAGCAGTGAAGTGGACTTGCTGAATTTAGACCCGCCCATCCCGTACTACAAGCAACGAGAAATTGCGGCGAGCAGCCATAATTTTCAGCAGCCAGTGAGCCTCCCCAATACCAAGAAGGCGACAAAATGGGTCACATTTTGCGACATTTTTTTGCCAGCTTTTTAATTATAGATAGGCCAGACAGCTACTAAGATACTGACAAAGCTGCAGAAGAGACACAATTTGTAGGGTTATGATTTGCAGGGTTAACAGAGTCCACATAAATTCATGCCATGTATTCCCACTTTTTTATAATGTGGGTTAATGTGACATGCAGCGCTTGAACATGCATATGTACATATACATGTGTATATGCATATTATGTTTACATGTATGTATACAAATGGAGCATATATAATATATATTATATATTTTTAATGATGTTACTATTGCACATCATTATTAATATAGTTTCTACTATTCTATTATTGTATATTTTATTAAATATTTGCATGTATATATATGTATATGATCATATGTATGTTGGGATTGACGTTGGCCTATAGTCAGCCCCCCAATCCCTGTGTGAAGTCCTGCCTTTTGCCAGCCAGGCCACCTCTGCCAATTCTGAGCATACCATCTGAAAGCTAATAAAAAAAAGCAATTTTCAGCGCTAAGCTGGTCCCATTTGGTGAAACCCGCTGCGCGCTAGGCCTGCATGTTTGTGCACTGAGCCAGCCAAACACACTTCCTGTGTGCCCTAACCCTCCAGCTGCACCCCCAAGCCTGCAGGTGGACCCCAGGATGTGTCCTGAGTGCTCAGGTAGCCACCTGTTGCGAGCTGGCGGGGGGCTGTTTTGGGAGGTGCTCCATAGTCAGCCGAGAGGGGTGCTGATGATAGGGAACGGCTTTCTATAAATATTTAATGAAATCTAGGCGCTTCAGCGGGGTGTTGGGGTGGGGTTCAAAATTCAAATGCTATAGGGTTTTAACGGTGCAAGGAAACTTGTATCTGAAGCGCAGCATTTATTTAGGAAAGCGATTTAAACAAACTATCGAATTTAAACAAACTATTGTTGCCCAAACGAGGCTTGGTTCAGCTGCTTTGGCAACAACCAAGAAAACTAGGGCCGATGATTTGGAAAACACTGCAAAAACATGAAATATATCCAGTCGGAACCACGTCCACAAGCTAAGTTTTTTGAGTTTATAGCTCCAGCGACTTGGCGGAGCCTAACAGCTCCTCCCTGGCGCCCAGCATGGCATCCTGCAGTGTAAAAGTTGATGCTGGCAACCCCAGGTGTCGGCTAGGACAAACAGCGGGCACGGAGGTGGCCTATCAGGGTCTGGCCGGACCTCCCTGCTTTTGAGCGCCTCTCCGTGCGATGGAATCTGACAAGCACCAGGGGCCCTCGCAACAACTCAGAATCACTTGCAATATTACCAACAGGCTTCCAACACACTCGCTACTGCAGTTTGGGCCTGAGCAGGGTCTCTCCCAAAAATGGCATTTACCAGGGGTGACCAAGAAATGCAGTCATCGGTTAAGAATTGGACTCCAAAATCTTCAAAATATGAATAGAAAAACATCTGCATACTCAAAATTGGAATTGGTGTGTCCAGAAGAGAGAAATGCCAGTGTTTGGTGCACAGAGCTCCACCTGAGCCACACCTTGGTGTTCCCAGCATGCCAAACCAGACCGAAGTTCCAAACAAGCAACCCCCCATACCCAGAAGTAGGTTTGATGTCTCTGGCAATAAATCACCCATTTTCGGCATAGGATTGGGGGGCTGACCTATAGCGCTATATGGTGCTATAGGAGACTGTGATACAACGCAATATGCAGATGTAAAGGGAGCGGCCTTGGAAAATAGCGATATTATAATATACTGCTACCAAATGCTATATAGCGCTGGAAAGTGTGATGGTTAGTGCTATATGGCCAATCCTTACCTGTATATGTACATATATACATGTATGTATAATCATATGGAATTGGCCAGCCTTAACGATTTGCCGGTCAGAAAATTGCTAAGGTTTTTGAGTTGATGTCTCCAGTGCACTGCCTCCCCCTCTTTAAAATTCCATGTCATAATAGCCCCTCCAGTGCCACTGCGCAATGCAGGCACTTGAGGGATAAGACCTTAGTGCCCTGACTCCCCCTTTTTCAAACTCTGTGTCATAGGAGGCTCCTGGGATTCCAGTGCCACTGCACACTGCAGGCACTCGAGGGCTGAGAGGCACCCAGAGTTCAAAGCAAAACAGAAGGCATGGTCATTGGACAACAAGCCCCTTTTTCTGCCTCTTTTCCAACATTCCCCCATACTTGCATGCGTGCAAATGACTCCCTACCCTTTCCTTGTTCACATCGAGTGTCCATCACACACACATACACTTACATGCACACATATACACACACACGCATGCACGCATGCACGCACACACACATAAACACACGCACACACACACACACACACACAAACACACAATCTTGACGAACCTGCTCCATGCTTAGGCCAAGCGCTGCCGACAGTGCGTTACACCTGTGCGTCAGCACGCCCACAGTTAACAGCCGCAGGGGGCCCCCCTGCTGGCTCAGCACGGCCCTGGCACTCCGCACCTGCAAAAAAAAGATCTGACACGCTGCGTCATAGGCATCACACCTTATAATCAGTTTCAAGCTGCAGGGAGCGCACGTGCTGTACTCAGCAAGGCCCTGGTCACCTGCAAGTGCACAATAAAAGCCTGGACACATTACAGAGCATTGGTACTCCACAGCTGCAGGCACACAATTAAAGCAGCACAACTCATTATTGGTTGAGTTGGCACACACCATGTGTCACAGCCAGCTCCTTGAGTAGGTAGGTACATAAAATTGTTACAGAGAACTGCACCTACAGGCATATCTGCACAACACCTGGAGCTGCATTTAAATTTGTTTGGGATACAAACTGCTGCACACACTCAGCAGCATATAGCCTCATGACCAAATAAGTCTGCGTCAGGTGTGCGCAAGCATGCAGTTAGGAGGAAGGTGCACAGGAGAGGATGTTGGACAACGAGTCTTTCAACAGCTGAGAGTGTATTTGAGAGAAAAGGAAAGGAACGGGAAGGAAAGGAAAGAGAAGGAGGCGAGAAGAAAAGGAAGAGTATTGTGCTTGATAAGGGGAGGCAGTGACTCATTGTAGGTGGGAAAAAGGGCAACAATCTGAGCAAAGGACATCGGAAGCATGGGAGCACACACGGCTCAGAGCAGTAACCAAGCCTGCCAATGCGCCCTTGGAGGAATGCACAGAGCATGCTGAGTCCCCCATCCTGGACAGAGCAAACACACACACACACACTCTCTCTCCAATAAGAAGCTTGCTCCTCTTACTTGATCATGCGCGCCCTGCTAGCAAGCAAACCATGCCGACCTTGCTATCTGGGAATGCAAAGTATGGTGCGCCTCCAAGTGATGGTTGTTGCTTTGTACCAGTTGGGCTGCTTGACTTACCGGCACACCCAGGACGTCTGCGAGCTCTGCAGGCCCCACATTCAAGCTTAGCATGTTCTGCAATGCTGGCCCAGGGCCAGGAGGCTCCTGTGCATTTTCTTGCGCGTGGCTGGACAGGACGTTTGTGGTCACTGGTAGCGTGTATTGTGCAGGGTCGCCAGTTCCGGGCGTGGGAGGGGTCGGGAAAAGGGGCGCTATCATGTGTGGGGCCACACCGTCACCTGTGGGAGAGCTACAGCTGGTGTCTGCTGTGGTCGGAATGCTGCTATGGGGAAGCATGCTTGGAGGAAGTTGTGTCTCTGGGGAAGGATGCCTGCGGAAGGTGCTGCTGCTGGCACTTCCGCAACGCACACTTGGTGAGGGGGATGCCAATGCAGCGACAGGGGTTGCAGTATGTCTGCAGCTGCGGGTGCTGCTGCTGCTGCTGCTGCTGTTTTTGTTGCGCCTCCAGTCCCCATAATGAACTCTGATTCCGGACTCGCAGTTGCCAAGCCTTTTCCTATTGGAGCGAAAACCACACTGTCCACAGGTCTGGCTGGCTGCTGCCGGCTGCCTTTGACCGCGCCTTGACAATGTGGGCTTACTATCAAAACCTTTGTGTGCTGTTGCTGGAGCAGATGGAGCGATTGGAACAAGTGCACGAGTTACATGTGTGCCTGTATGTATGAAAGAATGTACGAGAGTATGTGCTTGTGAGAGTGCTGTGGCTTGCTTGGATGCTAAATGCATTACAGGTTACAGCCTCCAGCAAAACGAATGAGAAAGGTCCTGGAAAAATGTCAGCATTCAGATCCCATGCCTTCAATGGAGCCTGGATGGCATGAGGGGGACAACAACTAGGGCTTGGAGCACAAAGCGTGCATGCTCCCCCTCACCTGTCTTATTTGTAAATGCCAGAGCCTGCTTTGGACAAGCAGGTGTTCTGCATCTCATGCTTGACACATCTCTGATGCGCAGGGCAACACGTAGAATGAGGGAGCTGCTGTCTGTGCATGCATTAGTAGTTGGAGCTAAGTGAGCATTGTATTGCATTTTACTGACTATTAACTGCCCATATTAAAATCATTTGATGCCTTTGTGATTTCTTGACTCCCGCATCGGATTGACACGGATGAACGGGTTGATGGGTATCTAAGCTTTATTTTAAAGATTTTGAGACAATGTGCAGTGTCGAAGTTCTATCTCCAGGATAAGCGTGCAGGTTTGGCTGACAACGTGCAGGCGTTGCAAGTTTAATGCGTGCCCCAGTGAGTTGAACTGAGTGTGAGGCAAAGGCATAACACACTGCATGTAGGTGCAATGAGGGGCTCTTTCACTGTATTGTGTGTGTAAACGGTGCGCCTGCTGACCAGATGGCCAATGTCAAGCTAGGTCATGCTGGAAAGCCAGTGCAGCAATGGTTATTCATTAAGATATAAATTTTAATTTGACAGAGGCGGGAGGAGGACCTGATGGCCAGTTGTATACAGACTCGTGCATAGAAGCAGTAAGTTGACCCGGATTTAGCTCAACCTGCGTGCCCTTGTATGTGTGCATATCACATACAGGAGTCCTCACCAGGCAAGAGCACGAGCACCTCCAGTGAGAGCTACAACTCATACAGCGCAGCCTCTGACCATGGTCTTGGGGAGCCATACGCCCTTGTGCCCCCCACGCACCCCCACACAGCAGCAGAGGCACCCGAACCGCAAATGCTTGAAGATGCATGGGTAGAATCTTGCCAGGGCAGCTCCTCCTGCCCAGCAATGGCCGGCTTAGTGCCACCCATGGTACCTCATCGATGTGCCGGCTTTCCTGCGCCTGCACCTGCTCAGCCCGCCAGCGTTCCTGACAGAGGGGGCAGCAGTGCGAGGGCAGGGAGGCAGAAGGACGGGTGTACAAGATCGTACACGTATGGGGGAGGGAGCCCAGCCAGGCAGATGAGTGGGCCTGGGCAATTGCAGCTCCGATCAAACCCTTTGGCAGATCTCCCTGTAGACCTGCAGGTGAAGTCGAGGTTGGCCACTTCTATACGTGCCATATACAAAAGATGATGTCTGGAATGGCCCATCATTTGAAAATTTCAATATTTGTGCCCTCTGCTGTTTGGATTGGTTGTGTCTTGCCTGGATGTCCCGTTGCTTGTGGGACCATTCCAATCCTATTTATCTGCTGCTTCCTTTAATTTTGATACACTGAATCATTGATCAAGCTCATTGGTTGGGGAGAGAGGCTTGCATGTAAATTGTTACCTTACTGGGTCATTTGAAACAGTCAAGTTTTACTGCAAAACGCAGAGGCTACGATCTGTCAAAGCAACTACCACATACTTATATACCCACGCAAACAGCTTACATTGAATTTTCAATCCCCGAGGCACTTACAGTTACGATGAGGTGTTAAGGTACCTCAAAGGGAGGCTTTGGCTGGGCTGCGTATTTCAGGCTGCTGAGATGAAGGCTTTGGCCACTTGTGTGGTGTTGATTATGTCCGCTCCAAATGGCAGCGTACTGCCTTGTATACCTTAAACGTTATTGTGAATAACACGTATTGCTTAGGTTCCATACTTCCTCTTCCACCTGCACTGACCGGGCACAGGCAGACCTTCGTAAGATGCAAGAAGAGATGCGGGCCAAGCGCGAAAAATGGGAGCAGAGCTTAACAGGTGTGAGCTCCGCTATTGAATTGGTAGCTAGCGAACTATGATTGGTCTTGGCATTCTATTTTTTTATCTTTGTCCTTGCTTAGTTGTCTGCTCTACTCTGTGTTATGCATTTCGGAGACACATACTTCAGATGATAGTGCGTGTCAATTTAAAAGTTGGTCACAGGCCCTCTGTTCTAGCTTGGAGGTATAGGCAGTGCCGTCCACACCAACCCCAATTTCAACTTGCAGTTGTTGACCGTGCCTGTGCCCAGCACCAACCCACCGTTTCTTTCTCATCAACAGGGGTCACTGCTTTGTATCTTCAGTGTCATGTTCATGTTAAATGTGGCATGTTCATGTCATATCTTATGCTCTCTTCATGTTTTACGTTATGGGGATGTCCAGCTGGAGGGGGTGGATGCACCTGTGATTGCAGCATCGTGGCACTTTTCCTTTTTTGCTTGCAGGCCGAGTGCTGCACTTTAGCTCCAGCAGCCTCCGTTGCACACTGACAGCTATGTCCAGCCTCTCCCTAACCCCTTCCTTTCTTATCATGACCTTCCTGTTTTCCTTGCAGGCCGGATGTTGCGCTTCAGCTCTAGCAGCCTCCATCGCACGCTTACCGCCATGTCAAGCCTGTCCCAGCTCGCACAACGCAGACAGGGCCGTGCAGGCGACACTGACACGAGGGGCTCCCACTCCTCCCCTGATCTGCTGCAGCGAACACCCTGCAAGCCACCCTGGCAGTATCAAAGCCCATCTGCTGGCAATGGACACAGGGGCACAGTCGGTGTGGGCAGTACACACGCACCTGACACAAGCTCGGATGGTTGTGGGAGAGCAGGCACCAGCGATAGAGATTGCGAGGCACAATGGTCTGGAGTGCAAGGGAACAGCGGCGCAGTCAGCAGGGGTGACTCAGTCATTCAAGGGAGGGTCCAGCCTGGTGACGATTGCTCCAATGTAGCAGGTGCAGGGGTACAGGCGACAAGGGGTGGTTTGGAACAAGGCAGTGGTGTGCCTGTCAAAGGTGGTGCCTTAGATGTTTCTTGTCAGAGGTCCAGTGAGGTTGATAGATGTGCGGGTCATGACGCGCGGACAGGTGAGTGTTGCAGCAGCGATTTGGGGTTAATGCAGGGAAGAGAGGGAGTGGAAGCAGGAGAGGGGAGGAGCCCAGTGGGGAATGTTAGAAGCAGCAGGAGTGAGGAACCACCAGTAAGCAGGGAAGCCAGGCAGGGTGTGTTGGGACTTCTGCATGCAGATCCATGTTTTATATGCGCCAGTGCCATGCTCTGACTTGGTCCAATATTGGAGGCTGAGAAATGCAGTGAGACAACGCAAGACCGGAATTGCAGGCAGTGTTTTGGCGGCTGACACCTGGCCTGGGTAAGGTTTACTTAAATGTGCCTTTCTTAGCCATGGTGAGATATCACTGGGTGCATCATACTGCAATGCTCTTTCCTTGGAGTTTTGATTTGCTGCTTTGCAGCCCCATCAAGAGCACTGCAGCGAAGGCTGGAGCTGATGCTGGGGCTACCTACCAACAGGGATTAATTTAGAAATCCAATGAAGAATTGCAGGGTGTTGAAAAGTCGCTGATCAGATAAAAACACTGCTTTGCATCATGGTTGGTAGCATGTATTGTTTATAAATTGCACTCTCTGTACAGTTCTCAGTGACGTTTTTATTCTTTTGCATGCACAAGCTCGTGTTGATTTGGTAGATGGGGCAGTGCAGTAAGTAGGTGTCCAGGCCTCTCCGTTGCTGGGTTTTAAATGCCAACTTAAAAATTTTGGGGAGTGATCTGTCATGGGTATTGTTGCATTTCTGCTCATGTTTCTCAGTCAACCCATCCTGCCTTTGTCCATCGCATGCATGCATGAAAAACAATGTTATGCTTTTTTAATGTCTGCAGACAAAGTTGCACAGTGTATGTTGGCTTTTTATTGATGCATCATTCATGCTTCAAGAGAACAACCTAAATTTTGATCTTTGTTTTTGCTTTGTATGGTCCATTTTGTTAAAGCTTGCCAAGAAAGGAATAAAGTCTGTGATTGGAAGCCGGGCAATAGTGTGTAACTCCTTCAATTGACCTCCTGTTGTCTGTACCTCAAACCTCTTAAAAAATCCGAGGAGTCCTGCATAGGAATTGTGGAAGCATTAAACATTCTCTGTTTAAAAACAACCTCACTGCCCGTGCCAAGAACTGCCTCAGACACATGTGCAGAACAACAGGACCCGTCCCCATCAGCAAGGCATCGATATGCTTTCAGCAACTGACATAACGTCTCACTGCTTGAATCAAGCATGCTGTTGCAAAAGTTGACAGAAGCACTAAACTGATAAACTGCAAAGGCTCTTGGTCACACTCTCTCAGTACTGGCCAGTTTGTGGCAGTAGTCTCGCTGACAATCATATAACGTGCCAGCTTTTAGATTTAGATTTACAGGGGGGGACCTTCAGCCAGACTGTTCGGCTGATCGGCCTTTGAGGGAGTTTGTCAATGAGTCAGGCCACCACAATGTATTACATCGCCGCACTGCATTCACTTCTGTCACCAAAACCAGCTCAGAGCCCGATTCAGGTATAAAGACAGATAATCTAGGTAGAACTAGGTGCGGTAAAACAGCTCCTTAAGCGCCTGATTTAAGACCATCATAATAAGCTTTGAAGCAAACACTACC